>PVJI01019077.1:0-31875 GCA_004026765.1 Micronycteris hirsuta
CATCAGGGCCCCAAGACTTAATGACCATTTATGTCACTGTAAAGACGCCATTAAAAATGGGTAGGACGTTTTATGTCAGTGATCATCTGAAGGAACTGAGGTAGATCCAGAGGCCTTTGGAGAACTAGGCCTGGTACCACCCAAAGTTTCTCTTCCTCTTCTCCAGCCAAAGCTGAGAGGCTGTAGGGCCCCAGGCTGCCAGAAAGGTAGGATTTCTCCTAGCATCATCCTTCAGACACCCTTTCTCCCAGGATGACAGCGAGTTGCCCTTGACCCTTTCCCGCCATCTGTCTCTGGTTCCCCCATTGCCTCCTCTCCTGGGAGGCCAGGCTTGGTGGCAAAATGCCAGCCCTTCTCAGCTCCCTATCCCATCACTGAATAATGAATACCAGCTAAGTGATGGGCTGGTGCCAGCGACCTCCTAGCAAATCTTCCCCCTGGGCCTTGGATCAATAACACTTAGCTGATCCTTTTCAGCATGGAAGCCAGGCAGCAGGCAACCCAGCCTGAGCCTGTCCCCTCAGGGAGATGCTGCCCACCCTCGCAGGCTCCTGCTGATCCCTAGCCCCCCCACAACCTGTTCTCAAAGGACTGATCACCCCTCCTTCCCAGCCTGTCCACCCATCTCCCATTAGAATGGGTTGTCCAGCTCCATCTCTTGGAAGAGACACTTACATTGGGAGCTCCAGCTTGGGCAGCCCACAGCAGCTAAAAGGAGAAGGCATTCTGGATCTTCTGGGGGCCATTGGCCATCTCAAAACCTTGAGCTGCTTGGTTTGGGATTAGGAAGGAAGAGAGGGAAGGAGGATGCATTTACAACTTAGACAATCATTTCAAAAACCATGGTTGTGTGCCATGTCTAGTCTAAGCACTCAGGTCCAACTTGGTTCTGAGAATCACATGTTTTGACCTCAAAAGGTCATGTTGCAGAGGTGAAGGAATCAAAACAGCCAACAATCCCAACGCCCCTGGCTTATAACTCAGTCCTCACAGTAACCCAACATCCCCACCCCACAGATGAGGTCACTGAGGCACAGGTAGGTGAAGTGACTTTCCCAGGGTCACAAGGTGTAGTCAGTGGAGGCAGGGATTGATCCCAGGCCATCTAGTTCTAGAGTGTGCAGTCTGGACCGCTATGGCAGGTCATCTCCCATGACACTCCACCCCCTGGGCAAGAACGGGGGCTCTGGGGGCAGAGGCTCCTGACTCTGAACCCAGCAGCTGTTCACCAAGGATGCAGTGGACAAGTTGCTCAACCTCCCTACCTCTCTGAGTCTCCCCTTACTGATGTGAAAAATGGAGGTAATTCTTGTCTCAAAGGGCTGCTGTAAAAATAAAACAAAATGAAGTACAGAGTAGGTGGTCAATAGGTATTAGTTTCCTAATTGAGGGGCTGGAGTCCCTAAATCCTCTCTTGGGAGAGGCCTTCTGATCTGGGCAGGAAAGCCTCAGCCCATATTTGGGGTCTTGACATCACCTCCCAGCCTGGTTTCACAGTCTCTCCTTCTCTGGTCACTGTTTCCAGATTTTTCTTCCTGATACCTTCTCAAAATTCCAGCCCTCTTCAAGGGTACAGGGCTTCAACAACTCCCCTCCTCTGGCCCTTCTGGCACCTGCTACCCCACCCGCTCCCTGGCCACAGCCTATGCCTGCCTGTGCAGACTTCCGAGGCCACTCTCCTTACCTCCCTTCTCAAGGAAGACTTGGCCGCATCGTCTGGGGCACTGCTCAGCGGATGGACAGCTAAGGTCCTTGGCCCAATGAGCTCCTCAAAATGGTATTCCCCCTCCCCCACAAGTTAAATGTTTCATTCAGTCCCAGCAACGGGGTACCTTGGTTGCATCATGCTGCCTGAGGAATCATCCCAAAGCTAACCACTGCACACAACAGAAACCGTGGATGATTTCCTGGCTCCAGTGGAGTCGGGAGCTTCAATAGGCACACGGAGGATGTCTTGTCTCTGCTCCGTGACATCCGGAGCCCCTTGGCTGTAGGCGGTGCCTTCACGTGCTCGTCCCTCTGTGCACCGTGTCCTATCTCCTCTTTATAAGGACATGAGCTGCAATGGACTAGGACACGCCCCGATGACCTAATTTTACTTTACCTAGATTTCAAAAGACCCTGGCTCCCAATACAGTCACATTCTGAGGTGCTGGGGTTAGGCCTTTAACACGTGGATTTGGGGGGACACAACTGAGCCCATCCCAAGTGTCCTCGTGAAAGGGCAGCCGGCCTCCCCCAGAATGAGTGATCCCAGAGACCAAGGGAGAAACTGCAACGTCTCCTCTGACCGAGGCCTGGGGGCCACACATCGCTGGTGCAATCCCCTCCTGGACAGACACACAGGTCAGCCCTGATTGGTGTGGGAGGATGCTGCATAACATCACCAGTTCCAGAAAGCGAGGCTCCACGGGGGCCGGTTTGCAGGCTAGCCGCCAGACAGGGGCCAGGCAGATGGGGGCCGGGCCCACATTTAGCATGCAGCAGAGGAGAGTGCGTGAGAACAACGCCCCCTGGTGAAAACCCAGAAGGCACAAAATCTCACCGCCCCAAGGCTCCTCACCCCCCTCATCAGGAAAGGGGCTCCACAGAGGGGGGCTGGGAGCGTTCCTTTCACATGATTACTTCTTGGGGACACCCTTGCAGGGGTGTCCAGCCTTTTGGCGTGTCTCTGGGCCACACTGGAAGAAGTGCTGTTTGGGCCACACAGGAAATACACGGCAACATCTAATGATAAACAATTTCATAAAGTCTTAAGTACATTTACGATTTTGTGTTGGGCCACATTCATAGCCATCCTGGGCTGCGTGCGGCCTGCAGGCCACGGGTTGGACACCGCTGCTGGAGTCCTGGAGCTATAGCACCCCAGTTGGGAAGAGAGGTTCAACTCTGGCACTTTGTTCATCCTTCCTACTATGATTTGCATGGGCCCGGAGCGGCATGAGCCAAGCCTCCAGACAGAGTGGACACTGCCGTGGGGACACATATGAATAAGATCCACGCTGTTGGCAGAGCTTATAATGTAGCACATGGCACAGAACGAGCAGCAAAATGGCAACTCACAGGGGAGACCACAAGTGCACGTGCCCAGAGCACACAGGACTACAGGACAGCCCGGGGCGGGGGTTCCACCCCTTTGTCCTGGGGATGTGTGACCTAAAAGCACAGTCATGTCATTCCCTCTGCCTTATCTATTAACCTGCAGACAATTGGAATCACTGCCACCTCACATCTGCCTCTGTTGACCACAGGGTCAAAGACCTTAGTCTGGAGCCCTGGATGATCGGTATGCATTTACTAAGTCCTCACTGGGTGTGGGTCCCTGGCAATATGGAATAAGCTTGAGATCAAGTTCCAGCATAACCTTGACTTGGAAGGAGCCACTCGGCTGTGATGACTGCTGGCCTCCCCAAGTGGACGCAGACACATTTTGACGCAGACACATTTTGACCTGATGCTGGAGTCGTAAAACAGAGTTCTCTCCAGCCCGCCCTGGGGCCAATGCTTCACAGGGCTGCCGGCCTTCCCCACCTCCAGCACCAGGTATTCCCAGCGCTTCACACCAAAGGAGCCAATCCCCCGACCTGTTTCCCTATCGCCTTCCTTCTGAGCTTCAACTTGCCTGGCCCACATTTTAGGGGAGAACAGCTTGCCCCGCAATGGGTGCTTTGTTCCCCAGAATCTCTGGGCCTGATTGAAAGTTCCTATACACATTCCCCCACTCCTGCTAGAGAAGGGGAGGACTCCTCCAGCCCCAGATGGCCACATCTCTCATTCACCTCATCCATCATTCCGACAGGTGGGCCCTAGAGAGAAGCCACAAGCAGGACAGGGGTAATTAGGATCCATTAAGGAGATGAGGCTGAGCTGCAGGGGGATCATTCTTTCCCCAGCCCCCTCTTCTAAATGGGGCCATCAGCCATGCTGAGTTTGCTTCCTAACCTCCTCTCCCCTCCTCCCGCCCCCAAGTTCCTGGAGAGGCTGAGGAAGCGATGGGATAAATGAGCATCTTGAAGACAGAGAGGCCTGGATTTGAGGCAAGGGACCACAGGCTACAGAGGCGGCAGGGAGCCGAGAAGGAGAAACAGGACCCCCAACAGGGTCCAATGAAAGGGCTTGTTCTTGAGCCAAGGCCTCGGCTTAGGAACCCAAACTTTGCAACGCTGGCTGCCTTCGGTGGCCTCTCCACACGGCCCCGCAGGAGCCAGTCTTTGCAACAGCAGCGGAGGTGGCACCCCGGGCGCCTGAGTAGCTCTGGTGGCACTGTCTCCAGAAGGCCCTTGCCGAAAAGCAAGGGGCTCCTCAGGAGAGGGTTACAAATTAACCTCACAGCCGTCTCATCAAGCACCTTCCTCCCGATTAATTTGTCAGACTGGCTGTCTCCCTGAGAGAACGGAAATGTTCTCTCAAAGCCAGACTTTGATTTCTATTTTCTGTTTTGCTCAAGTCAGAAAAATTAGGGTGGGAGGGGGGCAGGCAATGGCAGATGGTGATGGGGTGGAGTATAGACAAAGGGATAAAGTGTGAGAAGCATCAACCGGAAGGGAACCAAGGTCCATGCTCCCCTTTCTCCTAAACCCAGGCCTAACTCAGCTGGAGAAAGAACGGGTGCAGTTAGTTGCCTCGGGATGCTGGGCCAGCCCTGGTGCATGGCCATGTGTGCTCATGCACCCCCTCCGCACAAAGTCATGACTGAGGAGGGGGACTCCCAATCTACAGATACTGCCAGAGCCCTCAGAACCCCCAGCAATAGCCTGGTTGTCCTGTCCTGGCAGCCGCTCCCTCTGGAGCAGTGAAGATGAACGGAAAAGCATCCACAGTCTAGATGCAGGTACACGGAGAGGCTGAGACCAACAATCCCAGGGCCATCCATGACTGGCTCCCTCCTTGAGGTGTGGTAACCACCTTTATCTCTGTCTTCCCACCCGAAGACAGGTTCCAAGATGCTGAGTGATATGCCCAAGGTCACACAGCTAGTAAGTAGCAGAGTCTGGACTAAACCAGCCCCCATTTTTCAGCAGGAAGCCCGGGACTTGAATATGTAAGACTTGTTCATACCATCTAAACACTAGCGAGTCATCCATCCCTCAAAATCCAGTCCCTCCTTGCAAGCGTGAACACTTCACTCATTCACTCATCTATTCAGAAAATATTTCAGAGCTGATAAGAAATCAATTCTATGATCTCGAGGCCTACATGCCATGCCCTTGGTGACAGTTTTTACCCAGTGGTGGGACAGCTCACTGGCCGAGCCCTAATTTAAGCAAGGCCATGGAGACACATGAGCACATGGCGTTGCTGAGGTGACACCTGGTTTAGCAGGACATTTTATGACTTGAACTCCCCCAGAAGAGGCCAGAGACAAAACGTTCCCCTTTGGTCATTTAGTTGAGCCTTGTACTCCTTATGCAAAAAAGCAGGAAGATGTATTTTAAGTACAATTGATTGTTTTTGATGTCGGCACAAATACTGTCTGAAATGTGCTTGCTGAGCGTTTAGCAGTTTGTTTGCCTGTTGTGGATACCGAGTTCCATAATGTCTGGCTAGGTCACGTGGGAGAGGAACCAGCAAACACTGTGATTCAGGACCACAGACAGCAGCTCGGCTACCTCCACCTTCCAGGACCAGAACCCTGCGGCCCAGGACGCTCTGCAAAGCACTTCTCTTTCCAGAGTCCCTTACAGACCAGAACTGACTTGAATCTTGGAGGCCTTTGTTTGGCTGAGCCTCCTGCAGGATCTAAGCTCCCCCTTGCCTTTCTTTTCTGGTTTTAGTCAAAGTAGCTCTTAAGCCCACATGAGACCAGGAGATGGGAGAGGCCAATTACTAATGTGCTAAGAAAAAAATAAATTAAATAATTGCACGGAGGCTTGATATTAAGTATAAGGGAGACTAATAATTCAAACAGGCAGAAACTTCTGAATCTACCACAGGGCTCCCCAAGGCAGAACAGCAATGAATGGCCAGGCATTTGCATAATCGCTTTCTTGTTGTTCGCTTTGTGATTTTGCTGCTTCGAGTGCCCCTATTATTTCCCTCACTCCTCTGAAAAGAACCAGCCCCAGTGATCTGTAAAATGGTAATTTCCACCAGCACAGTGCTGTCATATATTTATAAATTTGGGGATTTGAAAGGAGACAAACCTCTTGATCAAGATAGCACCAGTAACCTCTCCTTCTGCCCCATCAGGAAATGGGTTGTGGGGGCGCTTCTCCAGGGCGTGCTCCACAGGTGTGCCCCCTGTGCGGGTGGCCCTGGTCAGAAGGGCCCTGTGGTTAGAAGGGCCCTCTGCTTGGTTTAAAGCTCTGTGAGCGCTGTCTAGAATTTCTCAACTGTTTGGTAACGAGAAGAGCCACATTTTCATTTAGCCCTTGGCCCTGCAAATTATGCATGCTTCTCTCTCTGCGTCAGGCTTGGCCAGGATACGGCCTGACTCCAATGGCAAAGTGGACACCCTGTGATCTCCCAAGAGCCAATCTGTCACAAGAGCCACTACCACCTCTGCCTCTTCCTCCTCCAGTATTCACACAGCTCCCCCAGCACCCTCAGTAACCACGACGCATAGAAGAGGGGGAAAACCCCATTAGCCAGGCTGTAATCCAAAATTCCTGAGCTCAGCTACACCTAGCCTGGCTCGTTCATGAAGAGATGAAACAGAGATGAGCACAAAGATTTTTGTCTGGATGAAGCTCCTAATTGCTGAAGTCATTTCCTTTGTGCAGAAGGCCTGAGTAATTTCCCTGGCCGGTGGGTCTCTAGTGGTCCTGTTAAAGACAAATAGCACAGCCCTACCTCTGCTGCTCATTTCTGCTCTCTGCATCCTTCTCCATTGCTCCAGATAAACGTCATCAGTCTGTTCCAACAAGAAGCAGGACCAGATCACTCCAGGCTGCCCAAGGCATCAAGCATCCCAGTGTCAACAGAGGGAATCACAAATGAGACCCAAACGCCGCACATTCACATGAACACCCATGAGGAAAGGACTCATGCCCACACTCCTGCTTCGAAGTCCATTGTCATCCCTCCCGGAATGTCTGCTCCGTTTTTCTGCCCACCCGTGCGTCGCCATGGATAGGGAGCTCAAACAGAGACCAGGGGGCCATGTTCCCCTGTACACTCAGCACTGTGCCCAATGTAGCAGGTACCATTTGCCGCCCATGCAAATCCATTGCCCTCTTCTTCGTGGCCAGTGGATCCTAATTCTGTTTCCATATTTATCCTTTTCTCTGAGGACGTCACCTTGGGAAAGGGGACTTATCTCTATTCTCCTTCCCCAAGAGGGTGAGATATGCATCTTCATTGGTCTATGGTGATCCCATTCTTCTTCCAGCATTGGGTTGAGAAAGGGTCACATGACCTAGTCTTGACCAATGAGATGTGAAAGAAATGATGAGGTGGCTTCTACATAAAAGGTTTTCAATTGATAAAAATTAACTCCTAGGAATAAATGCTCCCTTTTCTTCAGTTGGGTTGTGTCATGTCTGCGTGGGATGCCTGGAACTATGACAGCTCTCTTGTGATCACAGGGGACAGGACCAGAGGTTGAGAATGACAGCAAACAAGGACGGAGAGAACCCAAGCCCTTGATGACGTGGCTGAGTAGATATTAACCAACCTGGAAGCCCCCTACCTACTTTTAGGATTCTTGCTCTGGATTCTTACTTAAAATTTTTCTTTATCGCTTAATACATACTTATTTAGGTTCTTTGTTCTTTGTAGATGAATGCTTCCCAAATAATAAACAAGGTTTTGCTTATACTAAATGTGCCTTATGGGTTTTCTCTGACTTATGCGGACCTAGAACGGGCATGCGGGCAGATGCCCTAGGAAGTGAGCTGCTCAGGCTGCTTGTGAGGAACACGAGTGGCCTAACAGAAAAAAATATTTAGGTTTTTCTGAGGTCCAGTTATCATTCTGTCCCTGACTGTGACTTTGACAGGATTGAATACAGGAAACTAGGACATTAAGGAAGAAAGTCTTGACCTTGTTTGCATCACAAACTAAAGAAACTCAATCTAGACCCCTACTTGGAACCAAGCCCAGATAAAATTGAGGCAGAAGAAAAGTTTGTCTTTGGGGCACTAAGATCCTTCTGTATAAATCTGTTCAACTCTTTGATGACAAGTTCATCCCAGGTAATTGTTCTCTGCCCCATTTTCTATACTGTTTTATGCTGAACAAAAGGGCTTACCCATAAGTAGGGACATCTTCATTTTAATTATTTTTCAAGACAACATAGCCAAAAGAATAAATGTCTAATGGTGGAATTGCAGAACTTATCAACTCTAGATGGCATGCTTTTAGACAGCAATGTTCCTAAAATGCCACTCACTCTATCAGTAGCCGCCAATTTCTCCTGCCTTACTCTGCTGTGACAACTAAGCTTCTCTTCGCTGTCTATTCTTTGCCCACTCCTTGCCCTAAGACAGATTTGGGCTGACACCAATAGTGTATATTTTTGTTTGCCCCAATTACAAAGGTCTGAGCTGGTAAAGGGGAAAGAAAGGGAACAAGAAGGCCTGCAGGCATGGGTCTGGCAGTGACCCTTCCCCTTTCTACCTTCCAAAAGCAAGAATAAACTAAAATTAAAAATCCCTTTGGCTAAGGCAATGGAGTGGCCACAACACTCTGGCTGCCCCAGCAGGGCAGACACACTCCTGAAAGTGGCAGCCTTCTTTCCCATTCCCCTGGCCTGGGGAAAGAAGGGGGACTTTGGTTGCGGTCCTGTATGTTTTGCATTTCCACGGCTCACTCATGGCTCTGCTGTGAAACTCCAGCCTCAAAAGACCTGGGAGAGGGGTTCACTGAGGGGGCATGACTGTTGCCAAGGAGACAGAAAAGGGTGAGGAAGAGACACAGGCTCCTCTGAGTACAGTTAAGCCTTCATAGTAGGGAGGGAGGGCTTGAGAGAGGGAAGGTGGGGAGAGAGGGAAATCTCAGGCAAGAGGCATATCCTCTCATCCACCACTCAGTCCGGCTGCAGACCTTTCTCCTGCTTTCTGCTAAGCACGAGCCCTTGCATATAAGCTCTTCCTGGAAGAATGTCTACCCAGCTCAGCTCAGCGGCCCTTCCCCAAAGGGGCATTCTGCCCTTCAGCCTGCATCCAGACTCGGGTCAGCTCGTGAAGCCTATTTCAAAGATCGGGAGACTGAGGCCTCAGGCAGGGATTCGCCTGGAGTGAGTCGGACCTCCAGGAGGAGCGGGGCTGCCCGCTGGCCTGGCAGGACCACCGGGCTGATGCGCAGCTGGTCAGACAGCAGCTCTGAGGGGCTTGGAGCAGACAGAGGGAAAGGGCCCCCATGCTAAGAGACCAGCCACCCTCAGCGATGACCTTGTCAACACAGAGCTGAGAGGAAGAGAGTATAAAACTGACCCTGTTCCACATGCCCTGCAGGGCCCTCTCTGCACTGCAGAGAGTCTTTCCCTCTGGAGAAGGTGCTGGGAGGTGAGGACAGGTAGACTGTTTTTTGGTTTTTTTGGTTTTTTTAATCTGCAGGAAGCTGGGCTGCACCATGACTAATCCTCCTGTGTGCTCAACTCCTGTGGGCTGCTTGCCCTGGAGCTGAAGAGGCTGGGAGACCTCAGGGAGCCACAGTCCCTATTTCAGCTCCCCTGAACTAGGGCCCCTTGGCCCCCTGCCTGGTCTCTATAGGATCCACGTGAGGGCTGTGGCTTCCTGCCCTCCCTAACGCAAGGTGCCTAGTGGTTCCCAGTCTCTAGAAAAGCATCACTAAAAGTAGAAAGATCCTGGCTCACACACCTCTGTCCTACAGCTTTGGAGAAACATCTGTGATGTCAGAAGAAAGCCACACAGGCCCACAGAGTCTGTGACGATGGAAATGTCCCACATCCGAGCTGTTCCCTACGCAGCCACCAGCCACACGTGGCTACAGGGGGCCAGTGTGACGAAAGAACTGAATTTTTAACCTTGTTGAATTGTGTGGAATTAAAATTTAAATTCCAAGAGCCACACGTGGCCCCAGGCTCACCTCTGGGACAGAGCAGGAAAAGCAAAGGCCTTCCACTGCCGGGACTAGTGGATGCCAAATTATAGGGGAATAACGTGCTCCCCTCTCAACAGCTCCCTCCCCGAGAGGAAAATGCCCAGGGAAGGCAGCTTCTCAGGGGAAATCGGAAGTTCCTCTCCACCAGGTGCCCTTTTCCTGCCAAAAGCTCCAAGCACCAGTGGGCCGTGCAAACCCAGAAGTATGGAGAGAAAGAAATGACCACACTTATATGTCAGCTCAACGAGCAGGAAGAAGGGGCCCAGAGCCGCGGAAACACTCAGCAGGCTGGCAGGAGAGAGTCTGAAACCCTATTACTTTCCACTTAAGTCCTGCAGGGTTTGGATGCTGTGAAAGAGACAAAGGCGGTATTTGAACACCAGTATGTATAGACTTTGGGGTGTATGTGAATCGAAACTCTGCTTACCCTCCAGTTTGGGGGGGGTGCCTGCTGCGGGGTCATCTCACAGATCAATCCTTCTATTTTATCAAAGTGCCTGGGCTGGGATCCGAGTCAGACTTTTCTTCTCCCGCTGCGCATCAAGGTGGAGCGAGGCTGCAGCATATCCGTGTGGGGACAGGTCTGTGGTCACGTGAGCGCAGATACAGCCGTCAGCTCCTCCTGTGCACTTAGCTCAGGTCATCGATGGGATTTCAGGAGATGGTTCCAGAAGAAAGGCTGGTTTTTTGGCAGATGATGAGCACGAGGCACACTCTCCAGGCAAGCAGAGCTGAAAGAAGGTGCAACCGGCGCCGCCACGGGGAAGGGGTGGAGAGCCAGTCGGACAGCGTGACAGAGCTCACACTGCCTCCCCTCCCACTGTGCTTCGTCTCGCGTCCCCCACCTGCAGACCAGAGCCTGCCCTCTGGGCCCACTCCCCAGGGAGAACTCTGGCAGGCGTCATCTCGGACGTCTCCTGGACACTTCCTTCTCCCTAACTCCTGCGTCAAACCAATCACCAAGCCCTGCTGGTTCTGCCCCACGAAAGTCTCCAAACCCCCCTCATCCGGGCCTTCACTCCCCCCACGAGGACCCTGGCCATTTCTCACACTTGACCTGTGATCAGACACCCTGCCTGTGTCTGATCCCCATCTCTCGTCTCTATCCATCCTCCCTCACTCGCCAGAGGAACCAGACTGACCAAACCACGTGATGCCTCTCACTCACTTGCTAACTGGTGCTCCCTTTCGCCTAGAGAACAACGCCAACACTGCTCTCACATGCAAGTAAGGTCTCTAAGGAGCTGGCCGGCGTTTCTCTCCAGCCTGGCGTCGAGCAGGCGGGCTCAACAGCCCCACACCCAGTCCCTTGTGCTTCTCCCCACCCGCTTTACGAGCTGTCTGCACGCGCCATCCCCTCTGCAGAGACGTTCCCAGCAAACTCCCATCATCCTTCAACACCAGCTCTGCCTCTCCCTCCTCTGTACTCCCACAAACCTTTAGCAGAGATTGTTTTATTTGTTCTAAGGCCTGTCTTCCCTTTAAACAGGGAGCTCTGAGTGCCTCTATGCCTAGGATTATGGCTTCTTAAGTCATTTCTCTTTCCCTCTTGCCCTAATAGGCCTGGGATATAATGGATACTTGATGAGTGAGTGAGTGAATGAGTGAATGGGAAGTAGGTTCATCAGACTAAAACCACAGGTTGGACCTGGGTTTCTCAAGGCTTCATGTGCAGGTGAATGACCCAGGGACCGTATTAAAACATACATTCTGACTCAGTGGGTCTGGGTGGGGCCTGAGGGTCTGCAGTCCCACCAAACTCCCAGGCGACGATGCTGCTGGGTGGCGGACCACACTGTCAGCAGTGAGATGCAGAGCTCCTGTGGGGAGGGAACAAACAGAACCTCGCCCATTGTTCAGCCGTAAAACAGACCACATTTCAGCGTTTCAAAGGATGTGCTATTAATAATGTAGCAGTATGCTACGTGAAAAGATGTCGAATAGAATCCCATGTTGTTTAAACATAACTAGATTATAGAATGACGAAATCCATCAGATAGATGAAAGGAAAAGAAGGGGGAGGAAGGGAGGGAAGGAAGGAAGGAAGAGAGGGGGGAAAGAAAGGAGGGAGAGAAAGGAAAAGGCATGTACTGAAGGGCTGATAGTGGTTAGCTCTGGGGCATGGAATTGCAGGCATTTTATTTCCTTATAAATATTTGAGTTTTCCCATTTTCTACAACAATCAGGCACTGTTTTCTAATATAAAAAATTATTTTCATCTCTAAATGAACTCTCCCATTTGCCTAAGAATATATTTTCTCATTTACGGCACTCCCTAAAAACAAGGCAGCAGCTCCAGCTGGGGGGCCCTGGGTCCCCCATCAGGGGCTGGTCCTTAGCCCTATGAGAAGGGTCATTACAAGGTCAGATAACTGCTATGAGCAGCCCCCATCCCAGGAGGCTGCCACCTCCCAAAAAAGATATCCTGAGCACCTGCAACCACGTGAGTCGCCCATGCTTGCCGGTCACTGCACAGTTTGCGGGGTACCAGCGACAGAGCGGGAGGTGACCCTGGGCGGATTTACAGAGGGCAGTGCCGGCCACATCCCTGACTGACAGGCCCCTGGGGTTTGCATTCCTGCCACGTCCTCTGGCTTCTCCCAGGCCTTTTCTTTCTGCACCGCAGTGCTTCGCTCGCTCCCCATTAATAGTTTATTATAAGTCTCTAAGACGCTGTCCTTAGTAAGTCCTTCCTTCTTAGACCACAGGGACACAGGTCACCCCGGCTATTTTAGTTTTTCAAATGGGAAAACAGGCAGAGCAGAGGAAGGACCCAGGAAGAGAGAGCCACTAGGGTCACGTTTTAACCCCAAAGCTGGGAGACCTGCTTTCTGGATGACAACGTTCTGACCTTATTTCCCCCTGCCTTCCAACGACTGCTCTGGGAACAAGGGCCCGGTGCCTCCTGTGGGGCTCTTGTAAGCAGAGGGGTAAGGAGGGGAACGTGCACCCGAGAGCAGAGGGGCTCTCCTCCCGATCTGACCGTGGGCTCCGTGAGCACACAGCCTTCCTCGTGAGCCCGGACCCAGGGTGGTGATAACCAAGGCCCGTGGTCTCAGAATGGGTATCAGTTGGGGGAGGCCAAGCTCTGGTAACAAATAGACCCAAAGCACAAAGTGGCTTGAAGAATGGGTAGCCTATTTCTCTTTCACATAATAGTCTGGGGTGGATTTTCAGGTTGAAGGCACAGCTCTGCTCCCCATGGTCATTCAGGACCCAGGCCAGCAGCTCTCTTGCCACCTTCAATACCTGGCTTTCAACGTGTCCCTGGACATTGTCACTGCAGTCAACCAGAGGGAGAGAGGGCAGGCAGGGGCACAGTGGGAGGTTTAGCCAGGCCAGGTCTGGAAGGGGTGCTTATCATTTCTCTCCATGTTCCACTGCTAGACCTATGTGCCACGGCCAAATCCAACAGCAGGGGAGGGAAACTGTCCTAGCTGCATGCCCAGGAAAAAGTGAAGGGCGCATGTTCATGGACATATAGCTGTCACCACCACATTTTATTCCCTAGAGTCACAGCCCAAGCTTTAGGTTCACAACTGTTGAGCACCTATTGTGTGCCAGGCACTAGAGAATCAAAGATAAATAAGACACAGTCCCTGCCCGTGGAGGCAGGGAGGTCCCTACCCAGAGTCCCTGAGACCTGCGTCACAGCATTTGGGGATGAAGGAACATAGCCAACCCAACCCCTGGCACACTCGGCAGGTACAACACAGATAATAGGAAGGGGGATGCGTGTTCCACAGGTGTGCAAATGGGAACTTGTGAAAATGTGCAGGTGATGTACTTGGGCACGTATCTATGAGCAGAGAGCCCCAGACTGGGTGTGTATGTGTTTTAACATCAGTGTGTGTGTGTACACAGACATGCATGAGCATATGGGGGTGTGTGCGAGAAAGAGAGAGATCACTAAGCGATATTCAGGATTGCTCAACATACCTCACCTAACCTGAACATTTCCTCACTATTTTTGAAGTCCAAAGGGCTGGGTTATCTTGATCTAGAAGTCTAAGTAGTTGCAAATGAGCTGTCTGTTTCCCTTTAATAGTCTCTTATTCTTAAATTCCTACCCAGAATGACTCGGGTACATGTTACAGACTTTAATAAACTGCACTCCCATAATCCTCTGGCTCAACGTCTTAGCCTGTCATCGTCCCTCATTCTTCCTCCCAACGGTGAGAAAAGGCAGCCACAGCTGAGTAGAGCACAGTGACCACCAGTCCCTGCACAGGGAGAAATGTCCAGGCCCTGCAGGGAGCTGGTTCGGTGCTCTTTCGAGGACCCAGAAACACAGGCATCCCCAGGAGAGGGCCCCCGCCTGCCCAAAACCGGCATGGACTGAACAGTTTCCCACAGGGCAGGCGGGCAGACAGCACAGGGTGCGTCTCTGTCCAGAAACAGAAGGTGCTGAGGTGTAGGGGAAAATTACTCAAGAAAGTCTCAAGCAGATGAAGGATTTTGCACAGTTTAGTGACGTCAGAGAGAGCCGATCTCCTCCTCGGAGACGGGGATGACAGGCTTGTGCTGGAGGTGTGGCTTGCAGTGGGGGAACCAAGGGGCTGTTATAAGCTAAGGCGTCCATGAGCTTTCAGTATTTTTAAACAGAGTAAGGATCCAAAGCATTTGGTTCCCAGGTAAGAGTGGAACACACTGAAGAATAACATGAGCACTTCCCAACAGCAGGCACCTCAGAGAGATGCTAAGGTCACCTCTAGATGACCCCACCCCATCCCCAGGGAAAGGGAGCACTGTGTGGACTCGAGGTAGCAAAATCTCAAGTGTTCCCCTTGTCCTTTCTGCAGAGAAAAACCCTCCTGGTCAGCCTGTCCAGCACGTGGGCCTGCTCTGGCTTCCAGGCTGAGGGGTGGAGGGTAAGGGGGCGGGGGCACAGCCACTCCTTGGGGACCAGCTGGGTGGGGCCAACCTCGCCTTGAATCTGGTTGCTGTGGGACGAGGGAAACCCAGGGCCATATTAACTAATAGTGAAAGTAAGCACAGTGCATCTTCGCACCTGCGCAGAGCTGTTTAGCTAGAAGAACCCTTTCTTTCTATTACCCACCATGTGCCTGGGTAGCTGGTCAGGAAGGGAGGAAGCTCCCCTGGCCCCGTCCCTCATCTGTCCAGACTCAGGCCCACAGGGACCATCCATTCTGGCAGAGGAAGGTAAGATCCAGCCCCCGTTTCTACCACTGGCACTGTGGCCTGTGGTTGGCTGTGCCGTCCCCTCTGCTGGTGCGCAGGAAGCTCCCATGATGCCCCTGTCCAGAGGAAGGCACTGCCAGAGATCTGTGGGGCTGAAGGGATCCTCGGGGGACATTCAACCCCTGCTCCTGCCTCTGGGAAGGACAGGCAGCTCCTGAGTCAATGCAGGCAGATGGGAAACTGCCCTATTTTTTTTTCCAAAATATCCATAAGAAGTGCCACCATCTGCTTAGATAGTCAGATACATCAGATGAGCTGACGAGGCAGGTAGGAAACCGCAACAATGCCATGCACTGCTGAGGCAGGCAACCTGAGGGAGTGGGAAGAGCCTCTGCCATCAGAAAAGGACTTCCCAAGGCACTTTCTGGGGAGCTTCACAGTTTCCAAGGGGATCGCCTATGGAGTCTGGAAAAGAAGCACCCCTGTGGTAGCGTGGGCCTCACCCTCGGAACTCCGGGTGAGTGGGTCTGGGACGCGGTCCAGGCAGGGGTAGTTTTGAACAGGTCCATCGATGATTCGGGTGACAGACGGGACTGTGAGGCCCTGGTCCGTGCCCTCTCATTACTTCCTTGAAGAAAGAAACACTTCCATGAAAGACTGTTACTCCTCTTCATAGCTGAGAAAACTGAGGCTTGGGCCACCTCATGGCTTGTCCAGGGTAACATAGCAAAGCGTAGATCTAAGAGCAAAATCCAGGTCTTCAGTCCACTGGTCCACACTCCCCCATCACACCACACTGCCCATCAGATGAGGATGTGGAGGATCTTAGAGAGCTCCTCTTTCTCAAAAATGCAGGAGGATGGAGCCTGTAAGTCAGTCACACCTTAATTCATCTAATACGTTCTTACAGTGTTCGGTCATGTCAAGCTTCCATAGCACTGGAAGGAGAGAAGGCAGGTCAAAGAAACAGCGGTCATCTTTCCAAACCAGGAGCAGTGTCAATGAAAGACCAGCCCCACTGAAGGCTGGCATGTGCACCCTGAAGCTGCTTACGGCCGTTTACAGATGTTTCTGATGATAAAAGTCACCTGTGACACATATTTGAACTGTAAATTCTTTAAAAATATGTTTTAAAGAAAAAACTCAGCCAGAATCGCCAGGAGATGGGGATGGAGAAATGACAGCTTCCACAGGTGCCTCAGTGATTCTCATGGTCACAGAAGTTCGGAGAAAATTGCTCCAGAGCAGTGCTTCTCAGACAGGACGGGGTGCTTGTTCAGGCGTGACAAGACTCTGGGGCAGCACTGTCACCTTCACGGTTGTCCTTGAGGACTCTCTGGATGACAAGAAGTTCTGTCTGCAGCAGGGCTTCTCAACCTTGGGATTCTTGACATTTGCAGCAGACAGCCCTTTGTTGTGGGGGCTGTCCCATGCATTGTAAAATATTTAGCTCACTAGATGCCAGGAGCACCCCAACCCCAAAATGTCCCTAGGCATCACCCAATGGCCTGCAGGACAGTATCCCCCAATGGAGAGCCACCGGTCCAGGGGAAAGGGCTCAGGCCAGGGTAGGAGAGCCTGGTGGTCACAGGCCAGCTCTGCTGCAGACCTACCATGTGCACTGCGGCCATACTTAGCACTCCTTGAAGCCTCGATTTGTCCCCCTGCGAAGGAGGGATGTTTTCTGTCTACAGTGATGTTGTAAAGGTGGATTATGGTCCAGAATATGTGGTTCTGATTTACTAAGTAAAGGGCACCCAAAAGTGGAGGGAATTAGCCATGGGTCCCCCAAAGCATCTAGGATTAATCCAATAAATCCCATAAAGGCCTTGCTATGGACTGAATTGCGCCGCCCCCCAAATTCACATGTTGAAGCTCTAACCCCCAGTGTGTCCGAATGTGACAATATTTGAGATGGGACATTAAGCACATGACTAAGTTAAAAGAAAGCCATTAGTGCTGGCCCTGATCCAAATGGATGGACACAAAGAGACACCAGGGACGTGTGTGCACAGAGGAAAGCCCACACGAGGACACTGCAAGGAGCTGGCCATCTGCAAGCCAAGGAGACAGACCTTGAGAAAAACCAGCCCTGCTGACTCCTTGATGATGGGCTTCCAGCCTCCAGAACTGTGTGATCACTAAAGGTCTACCGTCAAAGCTGCCCAGCCCATGGCACTTGGTTACGGCAGCCCGAGGGAACTGACGCAGGCCTCCTCCTCGATTCCCGCACCGAAGCAGACACTTGTCTGAACAACGATTCTCGCTTCTGCTCTTTACACTGTCCATTGCTACCACTTTGTGGGCCATCTCCACTGGACCTCTGCTTCCTCCACTCTTCCCTAGGAAGGGGCAGGGTCGGGTGGGGACCACGCAGCCCCTCACAGGCAGATCCCAGGGGCTTTCCGTGACCTTCTGCTCATTCTGCTCTCCAAAGCCCTTTCGGGGGAACTTAACAACAGCACACAAGGCTCAACCGCTGGCACAAACTCTTTGCTAAGCACAGGTTTCCAGCTCGGGGTAATAACACCCTGCATGCCGGCACTGCAGTGATAAAAAGCCACCTGGAGGAAGGTGTGCTTCACGAGTGTCTCATCATCAGCATTCCAGCAGAGCCTGGTTATAAATTTGATTTTACGGAGAGGGTCCCCACAGACCAGGCTTTTCTAAATAGGTTAAGAGCCATGTACCACCCAGATGCCCCTCAACTGACACGAGACATATAAAGAGATAGAGCGTGTCCGACGGTGCTGTGGGCCAGGCGCAGCTGTCGGGCTGCACCCACTTGCAACCCTATGAAATCGGCACCATTGCCATCTCCACTGTCGATGAGGAAACTGAGGCACAGAGCAGTTATGCCAAGGCCCATAGGCTACTGAATGGCCAGACCAGGAGTCAAAGCCAAGGAGCATGGACGTGTTGAGGGAAGGAACTGAGCCCGGCCCCTTCCTGCCCTGCAAGGCCCAGCCCACAGATATCACCTACCGCTGAGGCTGCCCAGGCGTTCCCATGGCAACGAGAGCTACGGGGGTACACAGAGCGTGAGCTGGGCAATCTGGGCATTCCCTACTTCTCTGGGCCTTAGTTTCTCCGACTGTGAAAATGGGAACACACCTCACACCATCATTTCAGGGGAAAACGGGAGAGCATCGTCATAAAACACCCAGCATGGCCCCAGGCACCAGTGGTCCCTCTGTCATTGTCGGTTCTCCTCCCTCTTCCTCACTGCCTGTGAAAGGACTCAGCACCAGCTCCTGGATGGGGAGAAATCCTCCTTCACGTCACCGGCCAGCTGCTCAGTAAGAGACGATGGGTGTCTCCAGGCTGCCTGTCTCACCCAGCAAGGGGCTGATTATTCTCGGCCCTGAATTTGGCCCGACAACCTCCCAGCCACCCATATCTCAGTGTCTGCCACATGCCAGACTATTCCAGGCCACTGATCACTTCAGCGAACGAGGCAAAGATGGGTCACCGCCCTGGCAGATAATACACTGGATGGTTTCTAACTCCCATTCTGGTCTAAAGAGAATTTGAGGGGACTTGCGAACCACCCTCCAAACGTTCCACCCTTGGTTTACGGAAACACATTCTATTGTGTGGCCTGGAGGTAAGTAAGCCCTCCATCAGTCACTAACACCTGGGAGGGAAAGAAGTTATCCAAGGAACACAGCATGGTCCTCTGTCTCCCCTTCCCCCAGCCCAAGTTCAACCAAGCAATAGGCAGCCCACTTGGCCGTATCTGTCACATACTGGAGAGGGCAGGGGAGGGCATGAAACCAGAGCCTTCTGGATCCCTTTCTCCCCTCCGGGATGTGTGAGAGCCTGGGGGCAGTAGCCCTCTTATTGCTGGGAAGCAGACATTGAAGTTTGAGCAACCAGCCTTCTTTGGAAAAGGCGGTGCCTCGCCCTGCTGTCTGCGGATGTCATGGAGACGGAGGAGTCATGCCTTGCCTTGGGGAGAGAAAGAAATTGAATCTAGAGACATCACATGGATCATCTTAGCAGCATCTCCTATATTAAAAAAAAAGAAAAGAAAAAAAAAAAACCCCACCCAAGAGGCAGCGGGCAAATTAATTGTTTTCCTGATTAACAAAACACAATTAAGCCCAAATGCTGCTGCTCCGGGGAAGGTTATTCATGCTTTGTTCCTGGGACCGTTCCGGGCACAGAGCAATGACAGCTTCATTCTGATCCCTGCATGAGGGGCCCAGAGAGAAATAACACCACAGACTCATCACAGCCACTCACACTGTCGAATTCCTCTCCGGGGGACCCTCACCAGAGGGACACAGGACGGGGATGCTGTCACTGGGCAGCAGGGAGAACAGTCCGGGGGCGGCCAGTGAGCTGCGACGGGGTAAGGGGACAAAAGGGGGGTGTGCTCTTGGAGGACTGGGATGCTGAAAGTCCAATGGCCTAGAACTTCTCCTGTGGAAATGGGTTTTTGGGGGAGAATTTGTTTCATTGGGAAAGTGGGAGGAGAGGGAGGCAGGAAGAGATTGATGCGCCTTTATGAAACTGAAGCATAACTCCCACTTTTGAAGGTGGTGGTAGTAGTAATAATGGCAATAACAATACTTCTCATTACTTGAGCACCTACTGTGTGCCAGGCCCTCACTAAAAGCATCCACTGGCTCATTCATTCCACACCCCTCAACGATCTTGCTCATTTTAATCATAAGCAAACCTAAGCTCATAGAAGTGGAGGAGCTCACCCAAGGTCACATCCAATAAGTAAATTTGTACCCCAGTCTCTCGGACTCAAACTCCCACATTGTTGGCCAGAGTCTTAATGGCCATTTTCTCTTAAAGGCCACCAGCCTTGGGTAGCACTAACTCTCACCACGGCAGAGATGAGGGTGGCGTGCCATGAAGGGGCTGCCCACCCTCATGGTAGTCTCTAAGGATAAAGGTGCTCTTCCAGCCATTGACGCAGAGTTAGTGGGATGAGAGCCAGGAGGAGAGGCAGGTGGGCAGCCAAGGGCACAGGAAGGCAAAGAAGCCAGTGAGGAGGGCAAGCAGGCAGGGGTTGCGTTTCTTCATTGGCGGGAATCCAGAACATGCCGCCATCCTACCACACCACGTCCCTTCCAGCTCGGGCTCTGACCCTTTTGGTGGGAGGACCCAGAGGACGTTACTATCCCCGTTGTTCTCCCCCAAGCCAGGGCTCACCTATCCAAAGTCCTCAGCCACACAGAGAACCTCCGAGAGCCAGATTTGGAGCAGGCACAGCCCCTGGGGGGGAAACTATGGAGGCTCACATAGGCGAAGACATAGAGCTAAGAACTCCAGACTCAGCTGGAGCTGCATTTCAAAGCTCCAAAATCATCTTCGGCCACTTGATTTCACTGTAGCTCTGCTGATATCTCATGCATTAAATAACAGCTACATCTGAATGAAAGCTCGTTACATAAATTTGGGGAAACCAGCAACAAAAGCACCTTTTATAACACAAGACATCAGCCCCTTTATTGTCTCATTGCTCTTGGCATGAAAGCAAGTTACTGAGAGCCAGTACTTCAGAGGGATACAGAATTCTGGTATTTTTCACCTTAGCTCCAGGGATGCTGACTCCAGAGATCACTTACTGTCAACAAAGAGCAATCCCTGTCTGATATCTTCCCCGACCCCAATCTCCTTTGTAAGTAATTCAACACCCATCAACTCATAAGGAGCGCTGCTCACCTTTCTCACACATGCCACCAAAATTACTTGGACCCCTGGACTCGACATTCATGAAAGTGCCACCCAGAAAGTCATACAAGGCTTGGCACCAACTCCATCATAAGCCCGAGGAGATGTACTAACATCTGGGGTTAGTAGGAAAGCAGTACAGACTTGTGACTAAATCTCATGAGCCCACGCTGGACTGCTTGGGCTCAGACTGTTGGTGCTGGAACAGTATGAAAGCATCTTAACCCCGGCCTCAGCTTCCTCATCCACAAAATGGACAGAATGATGAGGTTTACCTCCAAGAAGCGTAGGGATGTTGAATGAGCCAACCAATGCAAAGCACATGGCACAGAAACCACTCGATAAAAGTAGATCATTGTTATGAGTTTTTTGTTGTGATAAAAAAAATACTGAAAATAATTGGGCTCATCAGTTAGGATGGCACATGTTAATTGTTATAATGAAATCCACGGTCATTGGTCATGGTCCGTGGTCAGGCATTGTCATGAATGTTGTAAGACTGGCTTCTGCGCCTAAGCCTATTGTGACATCACTTGACAAGAGCTGCCTCAATCTCTGTGTCACTCTGGGCCCTGCCCAGTCCCTTATCTCTGAAGTGGGATCCACAGCCTGCTCTCTGAGACCCCTCCCAGCTCTGACCTGCCTGGGGCAGGCGGAGGAGGAGGGGGAGAAGGTGCAGGGAGAATCTCCACGGTCTGCACCTTCTGAGCAGAGGGGAAAACTTGTAATTGATCACCTACCCCACTAGGGAACTTTCCTCTGATTCCCACTCTTCCATCTTCCATCTTCCATGAGGCTGTCCCCGTGTTCCTTGGGGGGATGTGAGATGCTGGTATGAGGACCACATCGCCCCCTCACACACACACATGCACACGTGCACATGCACACACATTCCTCTTGTGCCTGATGCCTCAGCTGCACAGGGCAGGATGCTTTAAGTCTCCTCTGGGGACAGAGTGTGTATTAGCTGGTGCGGCTGGCGCACCCAGTGCAGGAGGCTGGTAACCCTCCCACAAATTGTCAGCACATGGAGAACAGCTGGATCCCTGGCAGGAACAGGAGACAGCAGATCTCCTCCACCCCACCCCCACCCCCACTCCCCTTGGACCAGGTCTCTTACTCAGCTTTCTCTAACCCAGGCACTTAGGCCAAGTTCAGGCTGATGCTCGGGACTGGGGGCAGGGACTATGAGGTACAAGGGCCCCTGACCTGGGCAGCCCCTGTTCAGCCTTGTCTCCCTGCCACAGAAGAAAATCCAGGATGCTCTCTCAGCCACAGGAAGACACAACAGAAAGTGGCTGTCTGCAACTCAGGGAAAGAGCTCGCACCAGGAAATAGCTGGCACCTTAACCTTAGACTTCCCAGCCTCCAGAATTATGAGAAAGAAATGTCTATTGTTTAAGCTACCAAAAAAATACGCCAAGAAAACAAGAAGCCATGAGCTGCTGGCGCAGGAAGGGAGACCCAAGGGACTGTGCTTGGTGGCTGAGTTGAACACTGGCTCGCTGCCATGTCAGCCAGCCTCTCTGAGCCTCAGTTTCCCTAGCTGAGCTTCACACTCACTGCTCAGGCCCTCCCACTGGCTGATTGGGGCTGAGATAACCTAAGTGTAAAGCTGGTTTAGAGACCCAATCTGAACGTCGAGATGAGGGGAGCAGAACCTGCCATTTCAAAGCAGTAATACCTGGGGCTAACCTGCCACATTCAGTTACAAGATGGATGGCAAGACAGACGCCCTGCCACCCCATCCTCCGCAGGGAGCTCCGCCTGCCCCATCTCTCCCCTGGGGCTCCCTCAGGTGGAGCCCCAGACCTTACCTTCCCCACCACCAGAGCCACACCTCTCATTATCTCCTTCCACCTCAGGACCTCCCAGGCCTGCGTCTGCTGACTCTTCTCTCCCCGGGGGTCCACAGAGGCTGAGGCAGGGGCCGCTCCTGCACAAGGTGGCCCATCAGTCCCTGGCTTGTCAAACAAACATTGTTTGTTTCCCTGTGTCCATCACAGCTTCCGGGACCCCAGGGCTCCCACAATTTCCCACCCAGCAAACAGTGAGAGTCGGCAGCTGGCGGCCTGACTCTGGGGCCGCCACGTGATCTGGAGTAAATCAACTCACTCGGCTCTGCTTCGGCAAAATATAGACGATAATCTCTGGCCTGCCTGATTTCAAGGGATGTTCTGAGAAGCAGAACGAAGGCACGTTGGGTGGAGAGCATCAACTACACGCAAGCTGCTTAGGAAGGTTTTGTAACTCTTTGCTCTTGTATGACTTGGTGTGTGATGGTTCTGGAGGGAGATGAAGACCTCGTTAGGGGCCCGCTATGCTACTGGAGTAAGTTAATAAACCAGAAAGATGTAAGAGGGAGACTGGAGGATAAAAACAAAACAAAACAAAACAAAATTCCCTCTGGAATCTAGGAACCCAGTCGGTTTCTAGAACCTCCCGGCCTCCTCTGGGCCAAGTTCTCCCCGTCTTGAATGTCGCCGCCATTACAGGAGAGATGGCGGCCGGCCGGGTCGACAGGATGCGCAGACAGCTCTGTAGTGATTCACCCTCCTCCCTGTCCTGGACCTCTGCCCGCAGGCCTGGGAGCTCTTAAAAAGAAAGAAAATGAGAATGTATCAAGCCGAGTCTCTCTCCCCAGGTCCAACTGTCCCCTTAGGGTCCAGGTGGTCATTAAAATCCTACACTTGTCTGAATGGGGAACCACATGTCTGACCAGCTAAAAGGAACTTTCAGAGAAGACGCGATGATGAGCCACGGTCACTGTCATCGCTGACTGAACAGCTCCTGCATGCCACGAACTTGACCTGTTTTCCTGATCAGCTTTACAACATCCTTCTAAGGCTGATGGTGTTATTAGTTAGAGCACGTGCATCTCAGACTTAAACGTGTGCCAGGAGCACCTGGGGGGGCTTTTGAAACCCAGATTGCGGGACCCCATCCCCAGGGTTCATAATTCAATTGGTCTGGGGTAGGGCCCAAGAATTTGCACTTCTAACAAATTCCAGATGGTGCTGCTCGGGAAACCACGCTCAGACAGCCACCGAGCTAGGTGTTCAGAAGACATGCCATTCAAGGAAAGTCAGACACCCAGGGTCACCTGCCCACAGCCAGACACTTTAGCAGGAGCTGCGCTGAGAATCAAGCCCAGGTCGGCTGGTGCCAGATCATGCACAGACCTTTGCTGTCTCATTGTGTGCTGGGGCTGAACTCCATGTGGGGGAAGAGTACAGTGCTGGCCTTGAACTCATCCAGTGTCTAAAGCTTTCTGCAGAAGGTCTGAGGTCAGGGCCAGGAAGGGAAGGGCCCAATGTGTGAAACTTGGAGGAGTTCACACTTGAGCCAAACTGCGCAGGCAGGGAAGGTGTGCAGAAGCCATCCTGGATGTCTTATTTCCATGCCCAATTCCACCACTAGCCGGACATGGTCCTATCAAGACCGTGTCTAAGATCCCAAGGGGTCAACCCACAAACTTGCTGTGAGATTGACCTCTAAAACCCATGCCAATACCACGGGACAGAATCCAAGCTGGAATGAAGTCCACACAGCTGGTGGCTGTGACCCCATTTCCTCGTCTAGTAAAGAGGAGAAAGATTCCTGTCACTTCACGTCCCCAGAGCAACTGTGTAAATGAGGAGCACTTAAAAATAAATACCCGCACTCACAGCTCTGTCACGAGGGGTGTTCTCTAAAGACCAGCCACCGTCACTATGTTATATGCATGTGGAACGCTCTGCCAATGGGAAGTTTGCAAAGCACTTTCCAAATGTGCTCCTTGCTGCTGATATTGGCACGTGCGCTCAAAGATTCCTGGATGAAAGCATTTCCCATAGATTTCAACTCAATTCTCGCTCTTAAAAACTAGATTAAAAGAAAATAAAACAATTTTGGTTGGGGTTCTCCCATTTGGATAGTTCCTGGTCCCAGCGCCCCTATGCCTATCACCACCAAATGCCACGTCAAGCATTCATTAAAAGCAAATTGGGCTTTTAAAAGTAGTGAGACATCTGCGTATACTGTTGTTTTATCTTGGCAATTAGGCAAATTGGCTTCTAAACAAAATGCAAAATCATTTCAGGAGGATTTGTAGTCAACAGAAGACAAAGAGGCCTGGACAGGTTAGCTGCACCTTGTGCCGCATGCAGCGGGCCTACGGGACAAGCACCGGGAGGGACAACGTGACAGCAGCCCTCTGGCTCTGTCCTCGCCGCATTCGCTGTCCCTGTGACTCTGTGCGGGGTGAGTCCTGGCTCTAAGAATGCAGCCTATAGGTGGTGGGATCCTGTCACCTTTGTGCTTCCAGGAACCCTGCCAATCTCACCTAGCAGGGCGGCCTCTGCTTCCTCTACCTGTGTGAGGCACCAGCCTGCTGCTGCATCCTGAGGGGCAGGTATCGTAGCTCCCTTCACCCTGCCCCAGATAAGCTTTCAAACCTCCAAGCACCATTTCCAGAGCGAATCACACAGAGAGGAGGAGAAGGACCCTTATGCCCCTCGGCGATCCCTATCTATAAGCACCTGATGAATAAATGTCTTTGACATGTATTATCCCTTAAAGGGCTCCTATTCCCTTACACAGAGGCGTGCTTTTCAAAATCAGACAGAGATCTGTGTCGTCCGTCCTAGTCCCCTTTTTTGCCATGGCTGCCAGACACCTCAAAACTCGGTTTAGTATTTCATTGCAGTCACTTAAGCAGCCTAGATATTTAATATTATCGTCTCTGCTCCTTCTTCTACATGGTTTGGGCTTTTATTTTGTGTCTCATTGCATGCACACCAGGCTTGGAGCTAACATTATCCCTCCATTTCGGCAGGGACGGAAGGGATCTCACAGTGTTTATGGGAGCTGGAGGGGGCCCAAACTCCTTCATGAGCTGGACCATAGACCAGTATTCCTGATCAGGATTCTGGTGGTGGCAGAACAATCCCAAAAGGGAAGTGAGAAGAGCATTCTGATACTATTTATTGAGTGCCTTCTCTGTCCCGGTCACCTTAAATATCCTATTTCATTTAATCCTCACGACGACCCTGCGAAATCAGTCCTCGTAACCCTCAGCTGCAGCATCTGTAACCTGGAAACAAGTTTCTTATTCAAGTTCTTATGCTTAATTAGCAGAGCTGAGATTAAATACAAGGTATAGCTGACTTGAGAGCACACTCCAGGCCCCTGCTAGCCTGTACCGTGCTCTGCATACATCAGAGCCAGGCACCCGTCTGGGAGGACACAGCCTTAGAGTGACCGGGGCACTGACGTCACGTGAGTAGTGCACAAGCAACAGACAGACACGGCAGTTTAGAGGCCCTGCAACCTCGTCCTCAGCAGCAGCCCTGGGACAGACAGAGGCTGCTCATTCCCACCAAGATCCTGCTCTCTTCTCTCAGGGGGATGACAGGGAACCATGCTCCCAGTCCCTGGGCATCCAGATCACTCCTGCTGAATGACACAAAGGCAGGAATTATGGCTGCCTCTCCTCAGCTTGGCTGTAAGCCCCTAAACTCGCCCGCTCTCTCTTCTCCCCCTGGCTGAATGGAACCCTTTGAAGACTGGGGGAGGATGGAATCATGAGTTATGAGACTCGAGTCCCTGAATGACTCTGTGGAACTGAGTCCATTTCATCTCCTTCAAACCAGGTGGACTGTGATATAAATAAAAATATATAATTTCATTGTGTGTATGCCCCTGACATGTGGGGGTTACTTACTATGGTACTTGACTTACCCTAATACAAGCTCCAAGTATCTTGCTTCCTTTTAACGGGCCCGCCTGAAGATTCGGATGACCCACGGTTAAAATCCGAGTTCAAGACAACGGGGGCTGCGGGGAGAGGATTCCACTTCCTTGTTTCTCTACCTGCGCTCTCCCCAAATCACTCCTCCTTGATGTCCAACCTTCAAGAACGTTTCAAGTTAATCTCACTTTCTGTCCAAAGCTTGAGTCCTCTTTACGAGTCATAGAACTCTAGGGTGTTCAGACTGAAAGTCACCTCTTTCCGATTGTGAAGATCAGATTCTGAAGATCAAAAAAATGAAGGCCAAGGTGGATGGCTTGCTTGCAGTCTCAGAGCCAAGGCTACAACCCAAGGCTGGTGACCGAGTCCAGGGCCTTTCCCTCCCTGATGGACGGAAGCCACGCTCCAACAGCTGAACAGATGGAGGCGGGTGTCCCTGTCTAAACCCAACCCCCGCCCCTGCCCAAGGAAAACAGCTAGTGTTCACTTGGAGGCCGCTTTGTGGACGGAGGCCTCTGGCACCCCCCACTGGCCAGACTGGCTATGTCCTCCACTGTCCCCCATGCGTAAATTACAGGACTCGGAATAGTGATGGAGGTAGGACAACAATGCTCCTCTAGGTGTCCGTGGCTGCCATCCGTGCCAAGGTCAAAACCCCTGTGAGACTGTGAGCTATTTCCTAGCACATCCCCACATTTCCCAGGCCATGGATCCTGCCTCCCATACAACTGTAATGTCACTTCAGGCAGGGACACTTGATTTGACTTCTCTTTCACCAAGCTCAACTCCCTCTGGCTCACGGATGCTACGGAAAGAAACAATGCCTTCCCTCTAAGGTCCCTACCTCCTTTTTTTAAAAACTTAGTCTCCAGATCACAATGAAATTAGCATACGTCCTCTCCGATTGTGTTTGCAGGAGCATCGGAATAGGAAAGAAAGGAATCCATGAGAAAAAGAGATAATGAAAGCTTCCATCTAAAAGACACCGGAGTGGAAAATGAAGAGCAGGACCAAGAACCAGTGGGCTTATTCCAGTCTCTCAGCATGTAGCTTTGAACAAAAGCTTGCTGGGGACAGAGCGGGGTCTGGCGGTGGCCAGCACACTGAACGGGGAACCGGAGAGTGATTGTAATGCATTCTCTGTTCAAAAGGCAATTTTCTCAGAGACGGGAGAAGCCTCTGCCTGACACTAAGCCTCCATTTCCCCGGCTCTGTAAAGCAAATGACTAAATAACCACGGAAAGCAAGAAATAACATTTCGTCTCACCAGTTCACTTTGCAGAGGGAGGGAGGGGACTTGCCTGGCTGAAATCAGGCAGCCAAGAGGCAGAGGCCCGGCTGCAGCTCCAGCCTTGGCCCTCAGCCCAGAGCTCAGCCCTGCTTCCTCTTCCTGCATGAGAAGTGTGGCTCTCTGCCTGCCCGGGCGCAGTCCTGTCCATTAACAGAGGGACAGAGCGAGCAACATGTTGGAGTACTTTAGCCATAAGACTTTTGGAATCAAGAGTTTCAGTGTGCATGGAACACCACAGTAAGGCTGATTCTGGATGTCTTGCTGGAGCCTGCGATTGTGGGTCAGGGACTGTGGATTCTAGACAACTCTACTATGCATGTCCTTTGTGGGTAAGGGACCTGGTCTACCTGCTTTCTAAGCTTATCAGGAAGATTTGATGAAATAATACATATAATCCAAATTTTACTTTTACTTTCCTTCTAGAGAGGAGAGTCTTAAAGTCACTCTCACCCAATTCTTTTCTTTTATTTTAGAATCATTTTAGAAAGGCAGAACTCAGAGAAGGGAAATGAAGGGAACTTCAGGACTCTGCTCCCCGAGCCAGCCTGGCCCTTGTGTTCTTGCCCAGGTGTGGGAGCCACACGGGAAGGGGGAGACCTGCAGACTCCCCCAGACTTTCTCGGGCCATGAAAGGAGTCCCAGTGCCCAGCCAAGGCAGAGCTGGGCCACACTTCTCGCTGCCTGCGGTTCAGCCATGTATTTCACCCAGAGCCTCCTCCTATGTGGATTCTTACTCTAAAAGGCAGGCGTTTGATTAACCCTTTTGCAGGGTCTCTAAGCTCGACTACCAAGAACTGGTCACAGACCTCTGGCTTCAAAAGCACCTGGGGAGTGTTTTGCAGATTCCAAGGCTTTACACCAGACTCGGTGAGTCAGGTCTTCAAGAGGGGATCCCAAGAAGTTATGTATGTTTCTTTATTCATCCTAAACGAACACCTTCCACGCACATAAAATAAGACGAAATGAACCCCCAATCCCGACCAGCACCTGCAGGGCCCCGCGGGAACTGCCCCCCTCCCCTCTCACCTCGGCCTCCCACGCCCCCGCAGATACACAGGCCTGCTCTGTGTTCCTGTCTCGGAGCCCTCGTACTTATTCTTCTGCATGCAGCAGCTCTCTCCCCCTCTCTTTTCATGGCTGCATCCTCTTTGTTACTTATAAAATTATCATTGATGGAAGTCTCATCACCTGCGTTAACTAGGTCCCAGGCATTTCCTTTCGGGATGCCCACCTTGACCACCTGATCTCCCACTGCACCCTGCCCACCGAGTCCTTGAAGGCAGCATCTTCGCTTTGTTCCTGTCTGTCTCCCCAGCAACGAGGACCATGTCCAACATGCCGCAGGCATTCCGTAAATATTGGTGGAATGGCTCAATGAATGGTCTGACTCTGTCTCATTCTGAGATTCTCTTACTTATCACCTGTCTCCCCCACTCGAAGGAGAGCAGACACCTGTCTGTCTTGTTCCCACCATATCCTCAGCCTAGACTAGTATCTGACCCATAGTAGGTGCTCAATAAAGAGTTGTCAAGTGAATGGACGTGCGAAGCAATATTCAAAAATCCTTGAGCTGAAACCACCGCTGGGCTGGGCACAAGTTAACAGTTTCAATCAACAAAATATTTCCAGTCATATCGATGAGGGATTCAAGAGCTGAACAATCTTAGTCTTAGGTAATAGTCAATAAGCTTAGTAATTAATGCATGTGAGAAGCTATTGTTTCAGGAGCTAAAGGTAGGACCCACCCTGGCTCCAGGAGACCACAAGCAGGTCCACCTTTGTGCCCCAGGAGGGCTGCAGGAAACTCAAGATCGAACCTGAAACATCGTGCTGCAGGGAGAGACGTCTACCGCCCAGGACACACACAAAGAATCACTGGTCAACAAATGAAAGGATGCCGCAGCTTTCTATCTGACTGACCTTTTCCCTGAATTCCAAACCTCTTACCCACACTTTCTTCTCCTTATAAGAAGAGGCTGTTTGAAATGGAATGTGAGGCAGTCTGGTAGGGTACGTAACCCGCTGTCTTCTCAGATCACCGGCCATCTGAATAAAGCGCCCGTAAAGATTCAATCCCTGTCTCTGCCTATTGGTTCTGGTGGTGATAGGCAGCGTGAACACTGGCATTTCTGGTTTCAATATCAAGTAGCTGGGGAAAATTTTCTTCTAAATTCTTTTTTTAAGATTTTATTTTATTTTTAGAAAGAGGAGAAGAGAAAGAGAGGGGGAGACACATGGATATGTGAGAGAAACATTGATTGGTTGCCTCTTGCATGCCCCCAACCAGAGACCCAGCCCACAGCCCTGCCATGTGTCCTGAACCAGGAATCGAACTCATGACCTTTCACTTCACAAGCCGGCACTCAACCCACTAAGCCACACCAGCCAGGGCGTTGAAGATACAAAATGTGTACCCTCCCCATGACTTGCACACAGATTCATGGAGGTGATAGAGGTATGAACAAATTAGTGCAAATGCCTCAATAAGGAGGAAAGAAGATGTTTCGGAGGTACAAAGCAAGAAGCCTCTCCTCCCCCCATCCAATTCAGGCAACCAGGCCGCGCTCAGGGAGGATGTGATGTTTGACTCTGGCCTCTAGGTAAAAACTGAAGTAAAGACAAAGTAGAACAGGAAGGGGGAGACACTGAAAAAGCCATTCAAAGAAAGGATGGCTTGGAAAGAGTTCAGTCAGTGCAGTGGGTGGAGGTGATGAGGCTGGATAAGAGAGGCGAGCCCAGGCCACACTGAGTTCATTTTGATCTATATGTCAATAGTCCCCAGACCATTCAAGTGGGCCATTTTAAATTAAGGTTCTTTATAAACAAGCCATATTAACATCAAATATTCATGCATACAGAATAAATAAAACTTCAAAGTCCAAACATAGGAAGTCCATAGTTTTACGCCAGAAGCATGAGGCGGAGGTCAGCAATCATAATTTGAAGGGCAAGTAGTTTTACTATGTTTCATTGGTCCTCATCTAATATTAAGTTGACTAATTGGAAAATATGAAAAACGTGTGACTAGCCTGGCTGGGTGGCTCACTTGGTTAGAGCATCATCACCCACACCAAAAGTTGTGGGTTCAATTCCTGGTTGGGGTGCCTGTGGGTTTGAGGGAGCAATCGATTGCTGTTTCTCTCCCTCCCTCTCCCTCCTACTTCCTCTCTATCTAAAACCAATAAACATATCCTCAGGTGAGGATTAAAAAGAAGAAATATCTAACTGAATAGCATACACAAGGCTTTTTAAACAAATTTGTTTTTTAAAACAACACATGTGGCCACTGATATACTCACAGGTAGGGGAACATGTAGGGGTTACTGAGCCCCAGGTCTCCAGGGAGCCCTCCGCAAACAGGGCATCACTGCTGAAGGTGATGGCAGGCCCTGGAAGGAAAGTGAGCAGGAGCTTACGTTGATGGGGTTTGGGGGTCAGGAAGTGAACTTGCAGGTTGGAGAAGGTGGAGACTGGAGTGGAGAGACCATGGATCTCACACCTCTTCTCTCTCCACACCCTATGCCCTCACCCCACTCTGAACCTACAAACACGTGATGCCCCAAAGGAAGGTGAACAAACTGTGTTTCCACACTGATTTTCAGCCACCGAGTCCTGACCACCAGAATAGGGGAAATTCTTCAGGAATCTCATACAGTCCTGCAGGCCGGACCCTACACTCTTTGAGCAGCTGACAGTTTGGTGAGTCTCCGTAGACTTTCTCCTTCCTGTTAGGGCTGCATTGCCATGGAGCATGTTTCCCCACTCTCTGCATTATCAACACGGCTGTGTCGCAACACGCTCTTGTAAAAACATGATGTTTAGTTGTCACATAATATTCCCCACTAAAAACATCCCCTAATTTCCCATTCTCCCTCTGTTGGACACTTAGCTGGCCTCCAATACCTCACTATGATAAACAGTGCTGTAAAGCACACCCTTGTACATTAGTCTCTGGGCATACCTCTGATTATTCCCTTGGGGCAGATTCCTAGAAGCGTGATGGCTGGAATGT
>PVJI01019078.1:0-31915 GCA_004026765.1 Micronycteris hirsuta
ATGGGTCAGTTATACCTAGTCACTGATTAGACCCTTCCCCTTCCTCCCCTCCTCCCCCTCTCCCCTCCACTCTGGTCACTGTCAGTCTGTTCCCTGTTAAGACAGGCAGTGAAAGGCAAATACCATATGATCTCACCTATAAGAGGAACCTAAAGAACAAAACAAACAAACCAGCAAAATAGAACTCCAGGCATAGACATTCTTGAGTAGTCATAACTTATTAGAGACTTGCACATTATATTTTTGAATATTAACTGATTTGATAAGATCAAAATGATACAAATTCAAGAATGATAAATACAAAATGAGCTACATTTGAATTCTTTTCTGTTCTTTAAATATCAAACTGAAAATGTGCTCCTTCATATCTCCTGTACTCTGTGGGAGACGGATGCAAGAAGAGTTTCCTCCAATCCCCTCCTGCAGTCTCAATGCCCTGGAGTAACACTGTAGTCCCCAGGTCTCCAGCTTCTTAATTGTCAGGTGTGCTACTTCTCTGAATACCTCAAAGGCACACAGCCAAGTAACTGAAGGGATGCTCAGTTCCATCTCTCAGTCTACCCGATTGCCTGGGAGGTGTTGTACTGACCTCTGATGAAGGCCATGGATCTTGAAAGGTAAGCTTGTGTGCTACTATTTAGTGGCAAGAATGCTTCTTCCCTTCTCTGGTCTCATGAAAAATTTGCCTCTATGGATTTATTACTCTCGGCTTTCCATTTGGTCCTGGACACAGGACATAATTATAAAATTCCATTTCAACCTAAATGGTAATTTTCTGGCATGTAATCAGTATTATAATAGTAAATACTACAAAGTGAAAAATAGGGAAATCTTATGAGATACATATGAATTTTATATGCGAGCACAATTTCTATGCTAATTGAAACAATAACTGTTTGTTAAATGCATACATTTTTTTTCCTTATTTTCTTTCTGAAGCTTGGAAAGTTTAGCCTGTACAATTTATACTCCAAGACTTTGAATTTTTCACAGACATTAACTTGAAGATTTTGAAATGGAGACCAGGTGGTTGAATCCAGGGCCTTACATTCAGGATGTTGGATTCCCTTAGGGTAGCAGTCTGTCAAGAAAACCTTTATGAGGCACACAGATAAGTACCGAGTCTGTGCCAAGTCTTGAGGGGAGTGAGGCTGTCTGCACTAATAGCAAGTTCTATGTTAATGAGCAGAAAATAGGGAAATTATAAATGCATAGTTTTCATTATTATTGAGATGAAGGCATTACCTTTTAGAGATTTCTTATGGTTTTATTTCACTCTAAAAATAGAAAATCAGGAAGATTTCTTCATCAGGAAGATTTCTGAAAAAATTTTCAGGGCAGTATGGAAATACATTTCTGGCAAGAGAGATTTTCCTATCTGACAATTTCTAAGTTACAAAGATTTGTTTATTATTTAGTTCACCACAGTTAAATAGAATAAAATTTGTCTCCATTGTGTCCTTTTGCATGTGTGCCATCAAACCACTCCAAACCCTTCTCATTGCTGTTAGTGCTTTGGGACATTTTTTCTTCTCTAATCTCTAGATTTTTCACTCATTTTGTCTCTATTTACAATTTTTTTTCATCAAAGTATTTATTCTGGGATAATTTCTGAAAGTTGGAAAACGCACTGACTGTGCTGTGGATTCAGGGCCCTGCACTGTAACTCAGAAGCCCTGGTGGCTCCTGCCGGATTCCCAAGCAGTCCTGATGCACATACACATCCTCAGGTCACCCGTGTTCTCAGCACGTGACTCAAACCCAAAATAGGGTCTATTATCATAATGAGTTTAATATCACAAGATCTAGAATTTGACCCAGCCCACTCAGCCAGTTACATCAAGAAATGAGAGTCTTACAAATAGGCAAAGTACACAGCCCAGAGTATCTAGTAGAAAAAATACATCAGTTTTGATTATTTATAATTATTATACAGCATTACTCTGGAAACACATCAACTGATTATTTTCTAAATATATTCCATATCTAAAAATAAAAATTCAAAGGTTTCCCATTTTTATATACTACATTAAATTTCTTAGCATTTTATACAGAATTTCAACTCAGCTCTTAAAAGCAACCATTACTTTTCTATGGGAACCTATGTTCTGAGCATAGTTACTTATGCTTTCAGATTTTGTCATCATTAATGTACCCTCTGATATTGTAACCGGAAAAGAGACTGGCATTCGGGCTGCCTGTCACTACCAAACCCAATAAGCAATGAAAGCAATTGAATCTTTATGGGCACTTTATTCAGATGGCTGGCAATCTGAGAAGATGGTGGGCTCATACCCTAACAGCCCATCTTGTCTTTTCTTTCCAGACCAACGTTTTTATATCAGGGAATAAACAAGGTGCAGTGAGGGCTTTGAAGTTCAGGGAGGCTTAGGTGAGCAAAGCTGCAATATTCCTGTCCAGGGCAGTTAGCTGTTCCCAGGGGTGGTGGTCACCTGTTTCCCCTGGAACACAAAAGTCTGGATGCATCCAACTTATCCCCAGGAGGCAGTCTTTAGCAGTGCCCCAGGAGGTCAGCTGCTTTCCCGGGAGTTAGGATGGGCCTTATCTGTAGTTTCTGAAACAAAAGCTTTAATATATATATTACTTGCTAGGCTTATAACTTTTTACCTTAAACTAAAATTTTCCAACTCTTGAATCCCCTATCAATATTTATGCTGCTTTTTCTTTATACATATGATGTCTTACTTCCTCCATGAAGTTTTCTTGAGTGACGGAAGCTCTTCTTGATCTTATCTGTTTAGAATTTAACATTCAATGCATTGTATAATTCTATTTCTATGTCTATGTCATAAATCCCAGAAGACTGAGATCAATCCTTTTACTCTTGTTAAAAAATGCAAGGAAATTAGGCTCCTAACCTTTCAAACAAACTGGGAGATGAGGGTGCTGCTATCTTCCTTAACTTTTACTTTTCACTGAGTTGGTTCTCAGGTTTTAAAAAAAATGCATTCATGGGTCCTTTAGTTGGCAAAAGACTCATTTAGCTAAAGGGATTTACATATTTTCAGAGACACAATAAGAATCTATAGGGGTTAATATCCAAAACATATAAAGAACACAGGACTCAACAACACTTTTTTAAAAAAACAATTAAAAAATTAACAGAAGATCTGAATAAACATTTTTTTTTCCAGAAGAAGTTACACAGATGTCCAAATGGCAGAGGAAAAAATGTTTAACATCAAATTATCAGGGAAATGTAAATCAAAACCACAATGAGGTACCGCCTCACAACTGTTAGAATGGCTATTACTAAAAAGACAAGAAATAACAAGTGTTGGAGAGAATGTGAAGAAAATGGAACCCTCATACACTGCCGCAGATTGGTGCAGCCACTGTGGAAAACTGTATGGAGGTTTCTCAAAAAAATAAGAATAGAAAAAATCATATGACCCAGACTCTTATTTTTAATTTACATTTGCCCTTATGTAAATATAGCCTAAACTAATAGTAGCTAGAATATCAGAAATTCCTCTTGATTTCATCCGGGGTTTTCATCTTCGGCCATTCCCAACCTCCAGACAATGTGCTATCTACGTAAAATAAAGACCACGTTCCTGTTTGCACTAGAAAAAAAAATACCATAAAATCTCAAAACTGTTGTACACTATAATAGGATAGAAACAATTGACCTAGTGAAAGAAAGTCTTAGAATTCTTTATAATAGGAAATAGTTGAATAATACAATATAGAGTTTATAATAAAGGATTTTCTTTTAAAGGTACACATCTACTTTTTTTCTTAAGTAATCTTAAAACACTATATGTAAACAAGACAACATGAAGCAAGAGGTAGTATTGGGCCAAGTTTTCAGCCCTAAATTTCCTTAGACTCTTGCCCCATTTGATCATTAGTTTCTGTATTCTTCAGTGAATTCAAATGTTATTTCAACAGTCAAGCTGCCACAAATACCTCTTAGGCTAGATTAAACTTTCCCTCATGCCTAGGGCTTTACAGATTTATTACAACTGATGGTATATAATAATTTTTGATAATGAAATTTGGTCATTGGAGCTGAATAAATTCAAGATAAATTCTTATATGTATTATACAATGGAAGGAATGCAGAAGATGAAACTGGAGATTGCAGGTATGTCCCAGCTCAGCCAGGTACCAACCTGCTAGGTAATTATAAAATCTACTGCCATGGGTTACTGTGAGGATTAAATGAATTATGTGCTGATACAGTGTAAACCATAAACCAAAAATAGCAGGTCTGAGTGGAACTTAAGGTATGTTGTTGAGTTCAATGGATTTTCAAAATCCTTTCAAGTCCTAGGATTTCATCTTTCCTAATTTAGGATTCAGGATAACAGGATTTACTTCCTTTAATTGCCACAGTTCTCTTCATTCGTGCCATTTTTACTATTTATACTTCAGTTGTATTTATTATGTTTCTTAAATTTTTCCAGCATGGATGCTAACCTTTCTGCATGGTATCAGATTAATTGGTATTCATTGATGTCTTTGAGATTTATTTAAAATTGGAACTGGGCCTAAATGGACATCTGGTAGGAAAAGCAAGTTGAAAGCATGATATCTCCTTGGTGACAAAATATACTTGATTAGAATTATTAAAAGATATCTTTTAGAGATATTCTTTAGAGATATTCTTTAGAAATATTCTTTAGAGATATTTCTTTAATTAGAACAACAATCCAAAAACTTGATTTAACCTGGCACGGAAACCAAGCAATAAGTTATATTTAGAGATGTTTTCATTGTTTCTTAAAATACTTTTCTCTATGAAACTTGAAAATATCATGGAAAATACCAATTTCATTCCTAAATACATTAAGGAAGATGCTAACAACCTTTTCTGGTACAAAAAAAAGGAGGAGTTTTCATGTTTACAGAGTATATTCTCTTGAGCAGGAGAGCACGTGCTGAGACACACCGAGCAAATTAGGACACCTGTCCTGGAGATGCCAGGTGTATGTTGTCTGAGAGGGAGGTCAATAAAGTATATTTTTAAGATGTGTTTATGTAAAGCTATTTTTTAAAATCCATAAATTCTATCTTTGCCCAATCTTTTTCTAGAAGGAGTTAGCAAAGATATAAAATCTGGGAGTGCAGCCACTTATTATGTGTATTCATATGAAGAAAGGTTGACCTAAAGACTGTTTTGTAACACGCCCCACCATTCCTTTCACATTATTTTTATAAATGATGACCTGTTACCTGATATGTGACTGCAGGTGAACAGCCAGTTTGCTTAAGAATCCCAGGAACCAACTTCACAAGACGCAGCAGACTCCAACATTCCAGCTTCAGGAAATTTGCTGACTTTCAGCCAGTTATCTGATCAGACCTGGTTTACATATAGTCCCCTCCACAGAGAGCTCTCAACCCCTTCCTTTCGATTCATTTGTTCTGTTTTTTTTTTTTTTTTCTTCTTCTTCCTCCCTCCTGGCAAAAAACCTTGCCGGTGTCTCTGTCTCTCCATTACTGGCTTACAAGAGTCAGGCAGTGAAACCTGGGGAGGATAACCATTGATATCATTAAATATTAAAAAGTTATTTGCCAACAGCAAATACACTTAAGTTCTTGAATAGTACCTCATAAAGAACAAAGTAAAAAGTAGCTTAAAAGAGGGTTTTAACAATATTTTTCCCTTTTTTAAAGAGTCTATTTTACTAGCACAATATTATTTATTCAGTATACACATGAGTTCTAATGTTAGCATTTTTGTGTCTGGGTTGAACTAAAAAATGTAAAACTGTTTTTAAGTACTTTTATAAGTTGAGTAGAGAATGTAAGAAAATGATTACTAAGAAAAGAAAAAAAGTTTAAATGGTGAAATCTACTAGGTTTAAATAAGGTAAATTGACATGAAGTAATGTTATAAAAAAAAAGTTTGAAAATAAAATGACCAAAGTTTTTTACATTTAAATGTAGTGGGTAAACATTTTATAATTTTAGTTGTAATTTGTTAGGGTCTTGATCTAGAGATCAAGCAAAAATCAGATGTGCTTGGGTGTGTCTGACAAAATGGATTGGACATAAATCCTGGGTTGTTACCAGTGTTTAACAACATGAGGAACGCAGTCTCTGAGGAAAATTCATTCAACAAGATGGAAGAAGAGCCATGAATACTGAATATGACTTTCTGAGAAGAATACACATTGTAAGCACATCCTTTTTGGTATTACTGAATTGTTGGCCGAAGACAGGTACCGTGGGAGCAAAAGAAACACCACCATGAGAGATCGTTAATAAAGCACAGTGACACAGTGGGAACCAAGGGTACTACTTCCCCCACCCCTCACTTTACCACACGCTGGTGTTTGAGGACTATAAGTGGCTGAAAGCACAGAAATCACAGGGGGACATGGTCATTGGGGTGACACATCGGAAAACCCTACAGTGCTCAGAAGGGGCGGCCACAGCCACCTGGACAGCATGGTGCTAAATGAGATAAATGTATTGCTAAGCATATGTGAGACATCACAGAATCAAAGAAATACTCAGAAGAAAACTTGCATGGGACTGGTGAAACTTCATCATAAATATTAAGGCAATGGTAAAAAAAAAATCAAGCTATTTTTCTTAATAAGACTTCATATATACGCACAGGTGAGGACTTGGGAAACTAGAGGGACTCTAGCAAATGGCTGAATGTGCCTGTCTTCTAAGAGGAAGCAATTTGGGGGAAGTACAAATGAAAGACCCTTAGTCATTTGCATGGATATCCAAGAGCCTGGAAGAAAGTTGTTGGGTGAATTGAATGTGCTTTATCTTGGTAGCCTCCTAGAAGGAGCTGTTGAGCAAACCCATATTGAACAGTATGAATTTTCAAAGTCCCAGACTATGTCTTGCTCATCACCCTGAGCCTCACACTGTGGGATTTCATTTCAATAAGTTGTGAATGAAAACGATTATAGCTTCAACTCTACTGTCATTAAAAAGGGATAGGGCCCAGAGTGGGTCTGCCTCAGTCCTGGCCTGTAGTGTGTGGGTTCCTGACTTCATGTAGGAAAGATTTCACCAGATGAGTCCAGATGATTTTCAGAGTATACTTATTAAAGTTGGGGCAGTGAAACGTAGGAAAGCTTTAGGATCAAAGCAGCAACAGGAGAGAGCCTAGGCGGCGCTGCTTTGACTCCCTAGAAACATTGCAGGAAGGAAGTGAGCTCCGTGGGGTTGCATGGATTCACTGAGGAGTGAAAGTCAGTGACAGAAGTGGGCCAAGGCGGGGTTGCTTTTATCTCACTGTAAAGTCAGGAAAAAGGGAGCCTCGAAGACAGGTTCAGGGGGTTAGCCTGGGACTAGCTGCCACTGCCCATTGCTCCTCGGTTTTGCGAGTATCACTGGGACCCTTAGAGTTTAGGAGAAAGAGAGCAGAGTTATATACCCAAGAAAGGGGGAGGAAAGGTGTGGGCATGCACCTTTATCTTGAGGGGTTTTATCTGTTTTCTAAAGATGGGAATTTTAGGGGAGGATTCAAAAGAATATTCATCACTTTCCAGATGTGTCCTTTCGGGGTTGTGGTTTCCACTGATTGATCAGCACCAGGGTAGGGGATCATAGTCATTGAATCTGGTCCTGATGTCAGCCATATTGTTGCCCTGCCTGGCCTTGCTGATTTTCTGGGCCTGGAGCTGAAACACAACTGAGTCCTACATGTCATCTGTAGTTTGACCAAAACTCTTTCTGTGTGGGCAGCAGACCTAAGGCTTTGTTCCTGAGATTCTTTGAGGTGGGTCGGAACTGCATTGTCCTGAGGGACCAATGCAAGGGCTTGTATGGGAGTCATAAGAGGCTGTTCTCTGGCCCTAGTTCCTCCTCCGATGGAGTCTAAAATGACAAGGTTAGTCCTATGTCAGGAAAGAAAAGGTCGGCGGAGGGTCCAAACCACATGCCCAGTGATCTGTAAGGTTAGGGGGGGTAAACTGTGTGAAGGCCAATATGCTAAGCGAGGAAAGGTCCTTGTTTTCCCGGTTTTGCCCACAAATCCAGGAAAACAGTTTGAGATTCTAGATTTATCTTTGCTACTTTTTAACAATCTTTTTATTTCATGCTGCATTTAATCCAGCTTTGGTTGGCGATCCTAGAGGCAGCCTCTGTTTTTCCTCTGTGCCAACATTGAAACAACATTTTAATCACATTCTTAAAAGCCGTTTTGCAAAGTACTAGTGAATAATGTAGATTTTACTGAAGAATTCCTAGGGGGACAAAGAATAAAAATTTAAGTCACATAGAAAAGGTATTTCTAATTTCCCTAAAAGGCCCTCTATCCTCCATCACTTTTGAACTTCCTGGGAAGATTTTCCTTCTCCTGGAAGAAAGAAAGGCTTTCTTCCAGCTTTTTTAGAGATGACCCTAGGACCTGGCATTGGACATGCAATCTCTGTATATCTGTGTCAAAATATTACTGGAGGAAATGGGTGTCATGGGATAACAATTTTAGGGACACACAAGAGGAGTTTTAAGTGATAGTGGCAAGATTTATTAGAGTGAAAAGTGGTAGTACACTCTTTGGACAGGCAGAGAGCAGGCAGGCTAGAGGTTAGTGGTTGCCCCGAGGTCCTTGTTGAACTTCCATGTAGTTCCTTGCGTTTGTGAAAGAGCTGGCTTTCTTTCAAACTATCTAACTTCTTTCCTGGCTTTTCCTAGGCTGTGTTTGTGCCCTCCCCCTATCCAGTCTCTTCCCCAGATATTCCTGGGCTTGTGTTTGCGCCCTCCCCTTTGCCAGTCTTTTTTTCCTCAATTTTCCCAGGCTTCTGCCCTTCCCCTCATATGGTTGCCACTTTGACTCCTACTGGGCAAGCCTCACAGTTCCCTTTTGTCATTTGGCTTCTACTGTGCATGCCCTTTGTAAAAGGAATTCCTTCATTGCTCCCCACTCCCATTAGTTGAATGGACTCCCTGGGGTCACCCAAAAGCTGTCTTTCCTGTCCACTTGCATATTTTTTTCATTTGGCGGAGTATTGCCTGTTACCCCACGTGGTGTCTGAAAAGCTGTTTCTTCCCAGCTAATCTGGCCTAATCAGATGTCTGGTTCCATTCACTTCCTCATCTTCTGTTAATACCTATCTGACTACTCTAACATCCCTCCTTCTTACCAGGGTTTTTCTAATTTATTCCCCTGACTTCATCCAGTCTGGGGTCTGGCTAGCATTAAAGACACTAATTGGGTCTCTGTTTTACCTCTCCCTGACCAGGGTGATTTAAAATACTCACTCTTTGGTTGAGGAAAAGAGGTAAAAACCATCTGCTCCTAACTGTCCTTGGTAAGGAAAGATATAATCTTGTAATATATTAGCAGGCTATTAATTGACCAACCTTGTTTACTTATATTTTCTGTTTCCTTCATTTCACTTGCCAAGGAATTTTCCTAGCTTCTTACTCTCAAAATACCTGCCTCATTCTTCTCCTTCTTCCACACATTGGGCTCTTCCAACAGGATATTTTACTGCTAAGATACAGAGGGTAGTTCTCATGCAATAATTATATTTAGGCCTTTCTTCCCTAAATGTGAATAGTACTTTAGCAATTAAAGAACTTTTCCAAAATGTATAAAACTTGAAAGAAACATCCCAAGGAAAGAATAAGCTTACATAAAGTTACCATTCCCAAGACCCGGAACTATCTAGCCAGGGCAAACTCACTGCTTCCTTGAACTATGCATTTTCTATGCATTGTGACTCCTACTCGTGAATCATTGAGTTACTGTACAGTGCTTTGCTTCTCATGATACTGCTAAAGCTCTTAGGCAAGTCAACTCAACTTTTCCTGAGAGTTCTTCCTGAAGTGTGGCTAAAGTTCAGTTTTATTTCCCTTTAGTGAAGAACTTAATTATAGATTCTATAAAACAAGCCAGATCATACAAAATGTAAAGCGGGTCATAATACTCGAGTGATTTCACAAAACCTTTGTGCTTTTATTTCTTTTTGTAAAAGAAGGTGATAAAATAAGCCCTTAATATTCAAGAATGTGTAATTATATGTGATTCTCAGGTATTATTTTGAGATCATAACATGGTTATTCAGTGTAGCTACAGTGCAGTAGGGTCAGATCCCTACTAGGAAACTTCTAGGCAATAAGTTATATACAGAAAGAAAACCAAGACTTTTAAAAAATGAAATCCATCAACACAATGTCATGAGCTTCTTAGTTCAATAGAATTATACTTAGAAAATAGGGTAAGGTACTCTTTTATGCTGAAAAAGTTTAGACCTTTTTTTCTTTGAAATAGAAAGTTGTCAAGACGATTAATTAATGAATGGTATAAAATCTCCTACTAAAAGTACAATTCCCAATGTGCCAATTTTTGCTCTAAGAACAATCAAACAACATATGATATATGGACTTAGACTCCTAGCCAAATGCGGAAAAGCTGATTTAATCCGGAATATGGCTGGTAAAGTGTGTAGATACAATAAATTATAATGGAACAAAACACATCCTTTTCTTCAAAATATCACTATCCAGTCAAAGCATTAAAGACATGAAATAGATGAATAACCTACACATCTGTCTTAATTGAATACTTCCACATAAAAATTGTAAGAAAGTCTCAAAAAGATAATTAATGTTAAATAGGTAGTTTAAATACTAAGTTTTCCATTGGATATGAGAAAATGAAAGAAAAAAATAAGAAGAAACGGAAAGGTAGCAATTGCAAAGAAGAAATGATGCTGTGGAAATGAAACTTAGAACTTTGGAGGTTTTATTCATTTCTTATGAGCAAATTTGAAGTAACATCCATCCCAATTACAGCAAGTAGAGGAAACAGAAATTTGGGAAAAGAACAAAGTGAGAAACACCAGTTCAACAATCATCTTTTTGCCTTTATATCCATTCAATTAGCCATCTTGTCATCATATAAGTTGGAACCAGGAAAAAAATTTCTCCCAAAGGAAATGAGATAGATAAGACATGGCCAATGATAGTAGTTTTTACTAGAGGAAAACAAAGATAAATTAAGAAGAAATTTTTACCCATCAGTTCCATATTGAAAGGGATGCAGAGAAAGGAAGAAATGAATGAAATAACAAATATATTTCTTTAAGGAAAGCACGTCTTGCCCCAAATACCTCTCTTGCAGGAGAATGTAAGGAAAAAACACATAGAGGAAATATCTCTGTGGAAGTGGTCCAGAAGAAGCGACAAGGTCACAGGGCAGGGGAAATGGCTATGAAACTCGAAGGTGGAGACATGGCATCTAAGATGGTGTGGAATGGTTGTTTGGGAATGAAACTTATTTGAATGTTAAGAGCTACCTGTGTAAAGTTCATTGTAGTAATTTGAACTTTACAAACCATTTTTTGATATTCTCAAACTATAAAAATAGAGCCTGCAGAGAATGTAACAGTTCTTGACTACATTTGTTAGAATTTCCACCATTTCTTATTTTTTACATATTATTTATTTTTAGAGAGAGGGGACGTGGGGAGAAAGAGAAGGAGAGAAACATCAATGTACAGTTTCATCTCATGCACCCCTACTGGGGACCTGGCCCACAACCAAGGCATGTGCTCTGACTGGGAATTGAACCTGTGACCCTTTGCTTTGCAATCCGGCACTCAATTCACTGAGCCACACCAGCCAGGGCAGAATTTCCACCATTTCCATCTGGTTTTTGAACCGGATTATACTGCACAGTATAGGATGTAGTGCATAGCAAGAAGCTGAATCTCTAACGATAACATAAAATTAATGAAATGTTGCACAGACAAGGGACATTCTCTTGATGTTTATCATGTTTGAAATAAGTTTTGGGGTCTTACTTTTTCCTCACATTCTAAGACAGATTAACTATAGTATGTTAAAATATTTGGAATATACCAGTTGCTTAAAAGCTGTTTAATAAATTAGATGGAAGACTATTTAAATTTTCATACCAGAAACATCATTATATGACTCAAAACATATTTTTGATGGATTGGAATTTTTGTTTTTATAAACTTTTTCTAAACACTGTGTGTTGAGAGTTTTAAAGAATTCCCCATTTAGCATAGCATAGGAGATATATAAGAAGCGGCAACATGTTTCAAAATTCAAGTAGAATTCATACTCTCTAAAGCAAAAGAAAATAACATAAAAAAGCAATAAAGAAAATTTTAAATATTGACCCATTCCTTGCATCATAGTGTTACAGAACAGATGGGGGGCCTAAACGATATGAAAGACCTCCTTCTTTCCGCAGGGGTTCCTCCCCCTTACCAGGTTTGTTTTGCCTGCCGCCAGAAGAAAGACATAAAAGGAAAGGAATTATTATTTATTTAGAAGTTGTACAGACTTAAGTTCTTTAGAATATGCATAAATGCACACAGTCCTTCCCTCTCCCTCTGCCCCGTCTGGGGTACTGTATCTCAAACAGGCTCCCGACACCTTCCACGTGGCAAAAAGGGAGCACTTCCAAAGCCACGTGGTCCTGATTCTCACCCAAGCCACAGGGTCCCCAGTCGCAAAAACCGCAAGGTCCCAACAAGACGCTCAAGCCGTGTAGTCCCAAAAAGAGACGCCAAATGGCTGTCCCGCCTGGGTTTAAATCCCAGAGCCAATCTTTCTCTGCAGCCTCATTTCCGGCTCCTCCCACAATTGGCCACAGCTGCCAGCATTCAGGGCAGGTGTGGCCCTGTGGTGTGGAGCCAATTATCTCCAAGCTCTCCTGGACCCCATTACAAATCCCTCTTTGGGGGCTCTCCACTTGGCTGCACCCTGTTACAATAGCTTATATAAACAATGAAAATAAATGAAATCAGAGAACGGAGTAATTGCTTTTAAAATTGCCAGTGAAAATTCTCTTTGCGAGTATAACCTATTCTGTATATTGTAACTACAAAAAGACCCATATTCATTTTTCAACTATTGGAGGGGTTTGGTTTTTGTCTTTAGCTTTCAGCCTTATATTTCATAATAACAGAGCTGAGGTAGATAGTACATTTATGATTCATTCACTGATGAATGCAATTTCTTTCCAATAAAACAACGTGTCTTTAAGGACTTTTCCTAGCAACTAAATTTCAGAAGTGTTGCCTAATTTAACATATTCAAAATTAGAGAATGTGGCTATCTTTGAAAATAAGTAATAACATTTAGAAAATTACATTGTTATCAAAGCAAACTTTAGACTTTGAATATAAAAATTATTTGTGGAAACCAATTTTTTCTCCCATAAAAATGAGATTTAATTGGCTTGTGCCTGCAAACCCCTTTAAAAAAAAAGAGTAGCCTGTTCAACTTAACATTTTTAAAGAAAGTTTATTTAGTTGAGTTCAGCATCTAGATGCTTAAATCAAATTTATATTTAAATTCCACGTAGATTATGCTTGGGTTTTTCCCTGATCTCTAGTTAAAGGAAACTGTGTCAGAGTGCAAAGACAGACACCAACTCATCCAGTGAATTTGGTGATGGCAAATAGGGGGTGCATCTGCCAATATTGTCTTTGTATAAAATGGAGCAGGTTTTTTATTTTTAGTCTAGCAAGTAGGAATCTATGCATCTTTTGTATTTCCTTGCTAAAATTTCTGGTGGTACATATTCAATTAAAGTGTTTAACTGCCACTAGGGGCACAGGCAATACATAATTATAATCTCCCCTAGAAGCCAAAAATGCATATTTTAATTTTTTAATAATTTTATTGGCTTTTATAGCTTTAAAATATTGTTCCCCCTGTTGACAATAAAATTGTAAACATGAGTTCGCAGTAGAGGCTATTAGGTTTTTTGTCTTTTTTAATTTATGTTTTTATTAGCTTTTTCACAATAACAGTAGAATATCCACTTGTAATAGTTTGAGGAATGCATGTTAATGCCTTAGAGAACAAAGAGATAGCATTATGAGTAAATTAGGCTATTGTAATCATCCCATTTATAGTAACAGAGGAAGTTTCTTTTCATATTGGCAGGTTAATCATGTGTGAATAAAAATGAGGATTACAATCAGTATAATATTTTGGAAGTATACCATACCTGTATTTCCATACAAGTATAATTGAAATTAGGGATTTTAAATTATGTGTCACCTTATGTTTAAATGTCATGACTTAGTTACAATAAGAGATGTACATGAGATATGCAATACTCCTATTTACATTGAAACGTCTGGTGACAGAAAAAGGGATTATGCTTTATTTATTTATTTATTTTTTGCTCAATAAAATGTAATAGTCTGAATTACCTGTCCTAATCTGTCATTCTATTGATAGAATAACATTGTAGTAGGAGTTTGTAATTTGGAAGACTTCCAGTGATTTACACTGGTAGATCTCTGTTTAAAGAATTAGACTACTTTAAAAAGAGAGAGAGAAAAAGCAAAAGCTTGACAAATCTCTTCAACAGTTAGATAACAGAGTAGAGAATCTCTCAACATTGTGTGAGTCATCCTAATTAGTGGGTAGAGTATTTCAGTTTTTTTATTTGTTGATGAGAGAGAGAGAGAGAGAGAGAAACATTGATTTGTTGTTCTCTTATTCATGCATTCATTGGTTGCTTCTTGTATGTGCCCTGATGGGAGATCGAACCCGTAACCTTCAGGACAGCATTCTAATCCACTGAGCTACCTGGCCTGGGCTGGTATTTTAACAGCTATATAACACTACATATCAGAATGTGTAGACAAGGCCATCTTTCTTCATTTTCTCACTGGAAATTTAGGATGCTTGCATTTTTAATTTTCTTTCATAAATAATGCTGCAATTAACACTAATGTAACACCTTTTCATGCATGTTCTGAAGTATGGCCTTTTTTGGTCATATGCCATGCGTTTTCAGCTATACTATTGATAAATTATTCTTCAAATTTTATTCATTTTTTATTTCACAGCAAGTCCTTGAAAGTTGAATTTATCCCTATCTTCATCAATACTTGATATTATCTGATTTGGTGTGTTGTTAACAGATGATTGTGAAATATTGTTTTACTTTTGCTGATTACTAGAGAAAATGGGAATTTTACATTATTTATTGGCCATTTTTATATCTTATTCCACAAAATCTTACTAATAGACTTCTCCCATTTTACTATGGGTTTATAATTTTCTTATATGTAAGATTGTGTAATATAGTTTGATATTAATTTTTTGTAGGTTAGAAGTTTTAAAAATATTTTTTCCATAAAGTTATTAAAATTTTGTATCTCAGTGCTTAGACTTATGAAGTTTGAGAATTGTTACGCCCTTTTACTGAAATGACCTCTTTCTCATTTTGAAGAGATCTTCTTTTTCCCTGGAAATATTCCAAGCTTTGTAGTCTGATTTATCTGATATTAATATATCTACTCCAACATTCTCTAGATTAAAATTAGCATATCTTGTCCATTTTTTACATTTTAATCTATGTTTTTCTTTATGTTTAAAGTGTACTTCTTATAAGCTGCTATAGTACAGCCTCACTTTTATCATCCAATCTGACTATGGGTTATTAGGCCATATATGTATTTAATGTAATTATTAATAAGATGGGTTTTGAGTCTTTTTTCTTGCTATGTTTTCCTATTTGTTCCAATTGTTCTTTTTACCTTTTCCTCTTTTTTGGGCTTATTTTAGGTTAAGTATTTTTGTGATTTTATCTTATCTCTTTTTCTTATTAGTTATAATTTTTGCCTTATTATTTTTTTATTTTTAAGTTTGCATATGTAGTTGTAATTAACTTATAAATGTGTGCCTTTAATTTATGTATAGATATAAATATTTGTAGATGGATAATGCTATATATTAAGGCAGTCCATTTTTATTGTATTTTTCCATTACCACTTGTCTCCCCATACGCTCTTCCACCTTGACCTCTCCTTCGTACCTCCCAATCACCACACTGCTATTCATGTCCACGAGTTCTTTTTCTTTTTTGCTCCATCCCTCCACATTCCCCACCCCAGAGCTGTTAGACTGCTCTCTATGAGTCTGTCTCTATTTTTCTTAGTTCAGTTTGTTTATCAGATTCCACATTGAGTGAAATCATATGCTTTTTGTCTTTCTCTGACTGGCTTATCCTGAATAAACACTTCTCCAAAGAAGGCACACAGATGGCCAACAGAAATATGACAAGATGCCAACATCATTAATTATCAGAGAAATGCATGGATGACACTGCCGTGATTATGGGGTGGGGAGGAGGGTGGGTGGAGGTAGTAGAGGGTGTAAGGGGGAAAAATTGTAATGGAAAAATACAATAATAAAAACAACATAATGAGATGTCACCTTACACATGTCAGAATGGCTATCCTATCATCGATAAGCAACAAACAAAAAGTGCTGGTGAGGATGCGGAGAAAGGGGAACTCTTCTGCATTTTTGGTGGTAATGCAGATTGGTGCAGCCACTGTGGAGAGCAGTATGGGGTTACTTCAAAAAATTAAAAATGGAGCCCTGGCTGGTGTAGCTCAGTAGATTGAGCGTGGGCTGGGAACCAAAGGGTCCTAGTTCGATTCCCAGTCAGGGCACATGCCTGCCTGGGTTGCGGACCAGGTACCCATGAGGGCCATGTGAGAGGCAACCATACATTGCTCTTTCTCTCCCTCTCTTTCTCCCTCCCTTTCCCTCTCTCTAAAAATAAATAAAAAAATAAAAAAAATTAAAAATGGAAATGCCTTATGATCCAGCAATTTCACTTCTGGGAATATATCTGAAAAAACCTGAAATACTAATTCAAAGGAATGTACGCACCAATGTTCATTGCAACATTGTTTGCAATAGTGAAGATTTGGGAAGCAGTCCAAGTGGCCTCGGTAGCAGAGTAGATAAAACGACTATAGTATATTAACATAATGGAATACTACTCAATTGTAAAAAAGAAGAAAACTTTATCCTTTGCGATCGCATGGAGGGAACTGGAGAATGTTATGCTATGTAGGCTATATTTATAAAGACAATTGTGCATTTAATAAGTTATTCTTCATATATATTAAATATATTACCTTGTGCAGAAGGGTTTCCCTGCCATGTCGTTGAAAAATAAAGAGAAATATACATATTTGACCTTCTTTTTGGCTATAAAAAAGAATGAGTGCAAAATTATCTAGATGTATTTTACCTCCCATATTACCTTAAATTCAAATATAGTAGTGAACAAGCAAACATACCATGCTCTTCAGTTTATTATGACAAGAAGGTGGAATAATCTTTTATGCAAGAAAAGTTTTTCTCTTAAATAATATAACTTTGATTTGTTTTGATATATTTAATTAAATCCTGACCATTCTATTACTTAAATATACCTTAGTCACAGATGGATTTAATTTCTTAATCTGCCTTGATTTTATTTTCAGTGCAAAATTTATCAATATTCCATAGTTCTGTCAGAAATAATCTTTAGTAAAGTAAAACATATCCAGATCTTGGCTTGTAACCATCTTTCTCTAATATGTTCCAGAGCCCCTTGGGGAAATGGTTAATTTTAGGGCTAGGCCAGAAAATATACAATATGAATCTAGATTATCTTGTGATGCCAGAAACAAAAGAAGTGCTCAAGAAAAGGATGAGGAATTGATATTTCAAAAGGACATTTGAGTGACCCTGAAAATGTTACCAATGGTCAAATTTGGGACAATTTGGAAAATAAAACAATGACAGTAATGGAATACAGCCCATAGAATAAACCAAATATCTATGAATCCATACTGATATAAATAATTTAATTAAAAAATTAGGGGAGAATAGACAGCTCTTTCTTAAATAGATTTCCAAATAATAAATGTACCAGAAATCATGGAATAGAAAACCATTATTAAGTAAATATCATGCAGATAATTTTTGCAAGAACAATTCATTGTTCGTTGGATGCTAAAAGTGGTGAGCTATTAAGTGATAAGAAAAAGGCTATTTACATAGATGCAAAGTATCACCTCACAGAATACTTATTAATTACAAAGGGAAATTACTAACTTTATAGTGAGGAAATCTGGCATACACTTCCTTTTCTGTAAGCAAAGTTATCATCACAGATAATAAAGACTATTGCTATCCTGTATCTCCTAATCTATCCAGTGAAAAGGATAGTCAAGGTCAAGGACAGTCAAGGTCATGAATGACAAATAAACACTGAGGCACTGGAAGAGAACAGAGATATGACAACTAAATGCAATGAGGGATCCTGGATTGGATCCTGGACCACAAAAATAAATATAATGTAAAAGGAAGTACTTAAAAATAAGAAAAAAATTTCATTTTAAAAATTATGTCAAATTTAAAAGTTAAAAATGTAAAATCTCTGAATACCTCATAATCTTCTGCAGAGCAAAAGCCAAACTACTTATTTAACCAATCAGATCTCAGGTTACCTGGTCCCTCCACATTTTGACAGACTCATCTACTATCTGTCAATGTAGGAACATCTTAACCTCTGGCTAGAACCAACTGCTTTCAATTTTCCCTTACCTTCAGGCTTTGTAACATGTCTTTTCAGAGGCTATTTTCTCAATTTTTCCCCATTGTTGACTCGACAGATTCTTTAAGACTCAGTGCAATGATGCCTTCCTTTCTATCAGGATTACCTAAATAATCTCTGTTCTCTCAGTACCTGTGATTACATTTCCCTAGCACTTCCAATGGATTGTTATTTATGATTTACTTCTCTGTTTCCTCCACCAGCCTGTGAATGATTTGAAGACAAGATGGTGTCTTTTGTTATGGTATTTTGATACTCAGTAGTAACTGGAATATAAAAATAGCGCAATAATGATTTATACAATGAATGTTTAGGTCTTATATAAAGTAAACTTATAATAGAGAGTAAAATTGCTTTTATTATATTATTTTATGAAGGTGGATGATATATATTATTAAGATGTTACCAAAGATGCAACTGAGATCAATTTAATTTATTTCTAAGTTTCTGTTCCCTTTATTCACATAATTCTGCGACCATATAGCCTGACCTACAAAAAAACTATTCTAAGCAAATCATTAATGTGATTGGAAGTTTTATAAGTTTAATATTCTGGTAAAATTACATCAAGTCAACTTTGCTACGGTATTAGCTCAATTTTATTATTTTACAATATACGCTTACGTTATCTTATTGTTTGTTCCTTCTCCTTGTCTTTTTATATGTGGGTTATTGATTGATAATGTCTTTAGTGTGAGGTCCTGCTTTGCTTCATCACTCCTCTGGAAGTTCTATAGTATGGCATAGAAGATACGCATACATGCTATGGAGCAAAACCACCTGGATTAAAATTTCAACTTGGTCACTTGCCGTAAGAAGTCAATTAACCTCTCTGTGCTTTAGTTTTCTCATTTATAAAGTGAGAATAAATAATAGTAATAAGCTCATTGGATTCTGGTGGAGATTATACATTATTAGACTGGACATACTTAAGACTAGTGCCAGAATAAGTCCTGGTAAATAGGAAGAATCATGTATTAATTATTATTACAATAATTGCCATTTGTCCTTAACCAAATTTTGCTACTTGTACAATGTTCTTGCTTTTATTGCTATAAAAACTATAATTAGACCTGACTAGTGTGGCTCAGTGGATTGAGCACTGGCCTGCAAAACAAAGGGTCGCTGCTTCGATTCCCAGTCAGGGCACAGGCCTGGGTCGCAGGCCAGGTCCCCAGTAAGGGGGTGTGCAAGAGTAACCGCAAATTGATGTTTCCATTCCTCTCTTTCTCCCTACCTTCTCCTCTGTCTAAAAACAAATAAATAAATAAAAAAAAACCCAAAAAACTGAAATAAGAGAATCAAGTAAGTTATCTGTTTAGAGCAAATGTAAGGATGTGAAAGTTATGGGAAATGGAAGGCTTGATAGCAGGCTCCAACTATATGAAGGGCTCTTATGTAGAAGGGACTGGACTTATTCTGTTTTTCAGGGAGAATTGTTATAATGTATAGACATTACAGGGAGGCTTATTTTGAATTTTGAAAAATATATACATGATAAAATTATAACACAAGTAGAGATATTTCCCTTTCTAGAAGTACAGATAATGTCACTTTAAATTAGATGGCCTTTGAGATATCTTTTGATTCTTAAAGACTATACAGTTTTGAGTAATATGTTTAAGCAGGGAAGAGTTTCTTTGTCCCTACAGTAACACTAAAGGCCCCCAATTTTGTTTATCAAGTAAATCTGTTTATCTTATAGTGAACATTAGAGTGAAAACCTGGAAGTATTGACACATACTCATATATTGGATAAGATTTATGCCCATATCCACAGCACCAACTTTTATGGCATGTTACCCACTGGTGAGTAAAACATATATTAAAGTATCTCTAATGTAATTACAGATATTGTAATATAACACAATATACCATGTATTACTTCTTAATAATGCCCTAAAAAGTTCTTTAATATATTTTTGTATGTGAACTTTAATATCTTTAAAGAGAAATTTAAGTATGTGGAGGGTTGGAAGAATAGGATAGCTGGATCTGTAATGAAATATTCCTTTACAAAAATGATTGTTTGAAAGCATCAGTGACTGTCCACTCTTCATTGAATATCTATTGGCAGGTATGCCATGCTAATTGAAAAACTGACTTTCACTCTGGATAAATATCCACTTAAATGTTTGAAGAACTATGACTTTAGTAAGTTAGATTGAGGGACATAGCTGCATTTCTTCCCCCACCCCCAGAGGACTCATGAATAGATTGACTATGGACCAATTTATATGACAATGAAAAATGTACTTTGCCCTCAACTCTTTCCAGATGAGTAACATATTTGGAAAAGAGCCACTGTGATTTAAAATTACTACTAAGTAGTTATTGTTCTGATTGGAAGCCTCTTTTTATTTATTTTTTTAATGTAGCAAATGTGTTTTTGAAGAAGGCCATAGAAGTATTGGACCTGAAATGAAAATTACTCATAAATGTGACCTTCGGTGACCTATTTCAATCACTGGAAATAGTTTCTTCATCATGAAATGGATCATAATTGAAATGACCTTACTGCATTATCAAATGTGTGAATCCAGTCCTGTTTAAATTTAAATTCAGAAAAATTACATAGTGTATATGTCATATATTATTTAATACTAGATGGGGTCTGGGGCAGCATCTCACAAAAAAACACACTCATATATTTGCAGTGATCATGAATATTTATACCAAATGGGAAAAATAAGATATATAAATGGCTTACAAAAGTTTAGATTAATTTTGCCTTTGAGTTTTGGCAACAAACAACCAGAAAAACCCACAAAACCTTTCCATCTTCAGAGCTTCTTGTATTTTGAAATAGCAGATGAAAGATCATATACCTATGCATGTCTTGTATGGAGTAAAAAGCAGTCCTGAAGACCAAATAAGTTTTAAAAGCAACTGTATATGTTATAAAACACTATAAAAATGTTAGGCATTATTAATGCCTATGTGCTTGATTTTATAACTACTTTTCATGCTCTCTCTGGGTCGGAGGAACTGGGAAACAAACTTTTATTATACTTTCTTTGAATCTTGTTTAAAAAAGAAAAAAGATTAAAAATTTTCTTCTAGTCATATATGGTGCTCATACTACTTAAATGCCATCGAAATCTGCTTGGGGTATGTGTTTACCAGGAATTGAAATTATCTTCTTTTCAAAGTAATGTTGGTACATGTCTGCTATTGTAAGCTTACTTTAAATTATATCTCAGAGACATCAAAAGCTTAGAATTCATTCATTTATTCATTTAATAATTGCTAATTTTAAATTGTTATGTGTGGAGAAAACATTCAGTAGGAAGTAATAGTAGCTCTAGATCTTGACAGAAGAGTTGTTTGACAAAGAGAAAGATGGGAGATATGTAAAGAATTCCAATTTAAGTGATAATTTAACCCCAAATAAAACTAATTAGAAAGTTTAAAAGTTCACCAATAGAATTTGGCAATTCATGTGTAGATAAAGGAAAAAAATTGGGAAGAGCCTGTTGGAGTGCATAGGGAGCTTCCTCTGCAGTTGGCCAAGAAGCCATAATTAGAATTACAGTGAGATGCTATGGGTATCGGTGGCCAAGAAAAGCTGTGAATGCTCTTCCGTGTAGGATTCTCCTTCCTACAGAACTCCAGAACGCCGGTCACTTCAAGTCTTTCTTTGGTGAAGCACTCTTCAATGACCTTGATTGTGACTGCATAGGAACTGCTATAGTGACCATTACTCACTTTACCACTACCTGGCAAATAAATGACTTAACTCCCCATAATCATAAACTATTGCAATTAATACTATATATGGGAATGTATCAATTAATCCATTTAATTTATTTAACTCAGCAGCATCCTGAAAGATATTAATATTCTTCCCTCCTGATAAAAGTGGATGAAACTTGCTTTCACAAAGTGAGACATGAGAACTTAAGGTATGAACTTAAGGAAAGGCATAATGATAGAGCAATGTATATATTAATAAACACATTCTAGTTTTACTAACTTTCTAAATCAACCTGATTTTAAACGTAGAAACAATATGCATGGGTCTTGGTTTTCTCATATGTAAACTATACAGAGAAGTGTGATAAGCCTTGTGCTGCCACCTGCTCACATTTTTTATTGGAAGCTAGTTTGGTGCTTTTTAATTTAGTTTGACCATGTGCTATGCTTCAGTGATCCATCTAAATACAAAAATATATATCTGTGATTGTTTCACTAGGTTGATGTTGTGTTTTCTTTTCATGTCTCTTCTGGAGTGAAAAAACATGCACTTTCTAAATCACCTTCCCCATTCCTTGTCGTTCCCCATGATCTCTAGTCTTTGTTAGGTCAATTAAAAACTGACACTGTTATCAACACATGCACATGATGAATGCACTTTAATGCAACTGGGTATTTTATACTACGTGTATCTTCTAACTACTATCATATCATCACTTCTAACTTTCAAACTCTTCTCTAATCTTCTTATAAAAACATAATAATTATGAATCTCCTGAAAGTGACAGAGTGTTAGTTTCAGAACAAAGAGAAATGATTAAATGGCATAAGCGAATGAAAAGAAAGACACGATGTGTGGGACGTTAATAAAATAAAATTTATCTTGCAACTGTGCTTTGACCATTGATAATGTGACTGAGAGCTGGAGTTAAATTATTTCTAAGGAATATGATTTTGCTCAGTGTCATAATGTTCGTTTCCATCCATTCCCAATGCAGTTGACCATTTTAACTTGTAAAAAAATTACATCAGCTTTCTGTGTCTCACTTGAGGAAATTCATGCATCACAATGTTGCTCAGTCTCGACTGCAGGAGACAGCAGGAAGAAAGGATGGATTTTATTGTTGCTTTCGCAGTGAACACTGTTTTACCTGGTGTTTTGGAATCAAAGCCATCATTGGTTTCTTAATGAGAGTATAAACTACTCATTGCAACAGATCATGATACAAATCAGGATGTGGTAAGGGTAAGTTCAAGGAGAATACAATTTCATTTATCCTTTCCTTTTTTAATCTGATAAATATTTATAAATTGCCTTTTATATACCAAGCACTGTGTGATTAGGCACCGGTGATACAATGATCAAAATGTAATTCATTTTCCCTTCAAGGAGCATATTGTCCAGCAGAGGAGACCAGTGCATTAACTATTACTAAGTATATAAAAATAGTAATAATTTCCATCTTTGAAGTGCTTACTTTGCATGAGGTCCTGTACTTTCTGCTTTCCATAAACGACCTAGTTTAACTATCACCACAGTCCCATGAAGGAGATACAATGCCATTTGTCAGATGAGGGAAATGGAGTTTAGGAAGCTAACGTGCTTCACGTCTCCTAACAAATTCACGGCAGAACACATACTAAAACCTGGGCTCTCTGACGCCAAAGCCAAAGCTCGTAACAATTGTGTTATTACAATGGAGCAGGTGTCAGCCAAGATGTATACAAGGTTAAGGTATTGTAGCATCGGCATTCCTTTGAGCCCTGAAGGATGAAGAGTCCTTCACTAGGACAAGTGAAGGAAGAGAATTACAGACAGAGGACCTGCTCTGAGTGAGGGTGTTGAGTGTGTGCTGGCACCTGAGAAAGGTGGGCCGTCTGAAGTGACTAGGATTCTAACTCCAGGGTGTGGAGTGAAGGGAAAAGAGAGTAGCCTGAACAGGTGTGTTGAAGGTGGGTCCAAAAATAATTTATTTCAATAATATTAAAAACCCAGACTTTAGCCCGGCTGGTGTAGCTCAGTGGATTGAGCGCGGGCTGGGAACCAAAAGGTTCCAGTTCGATTCCCAGTCGGGGCACATGCCTGGGTTGCAGGCCAGGTCCCCAGTGAGGGCCATGTGAGAGGCAACCATACATTGATCTTTCTCCCTCCCTTCTCTCTCTAAAAAAAAAATAAATAAAATCTTAAAAAAAAACCCCAGACTTTAGTTTATGTGTATGTAGAACCTACATATGATTTCTGAACAGGAAAATGTCAAATCAGCTCTGCATGAGGGGCACTGGATTCTGTTTAAACCCAGAGATTCTTCAAGGCCCTTCTCTCCTGAATGTGTGCATACAGAGGAGGCACAAAATTCTTTCTTCCAGGCTGAAGAACTGGATTCATCCTTAAAAACAGCTTAGTGAAAATTATGCATATACTTATTTTCTAAATAGTTCTCCTGGATATTTTAAAAGTTTATTACATTTATTTCTATATGTGAATTATTTTAGTAAATAAGCACAATTAGGCTTCCAAATATTATTTCAAATTATATTTCTTCTGACATGAAGATATTAAATTCTTTCTTTCCTTCCTTCCTTTCTTTCTTGTCAGAGTTCATGAAAATTTCTTCTGTTAAGAAACATAAATTTCAGGTACCTAAGTAAAATTCTGTTAGCTCATTAGTCACCTAGGTATACAAGTAGTTATCTTGGTACTTGGGCATTTTAACCAAAAAAACCCAAATCTTGTTACATACATTTTTTTGTTATGTATATGTTTGGCTCGATTTCAGTACATAGCCAATAAACTCATAGTGGTTTTCTATCCCAAGTTCACATTTTTGCTCTTAAAGGACAGATGTATCAGTAAACAGTTATTAAGATCTTTAAATATGAAAATAATTTCTCATCTGCTACCTCATCTTACATTTTTTTAAAGATTTTATTTATTTATTTATTTTCAGAGAGAGGAGAAGGGAGGGAGAAAGAACAATGTATGGTTGCCTCTCACATGGCCCCCACTGGGGACCTGGCCCGCAACCCAGGCATGTGCCCTGACTGGGAATCGAACCGGGACCCTCTGGTTCCCAGCCTGCGCTCAATCCACTGAGCTACACCAGCCGGGCTCATTTTACATTTTAAAATAATCTGAGAAGATACTAACAACTCATTTTACAGATGAAAACAGGTGCCAAAAGATTAAACAAGGAATTTGTAACAAGTCCATGTTTTAGTTTTACAAAGTATACAATAAAATACCTGATTCTTATCCTACAATAATTATGTTATGAACAATGTTGAATGCCTTGCAAGTAGCTCTGAAAATTCAGAGTATATAAAACTTTCCTTCTTAACCTTCAAAGTGCTGTGAAAGATCATTTGAGTGGTATTTATTCTGAGATGATCTATACAGAAACAAAATCAGCCTTTCCTTCCAGATTCATTGATGTATAATTGATAAATAAATAAAATTGTTAAATTTTAAAGTGTACAATATGATGATTTGATATATGTATATGTTGTAAAAGTATTCCCCTGATTGAGAAGAATAACACATCCATCACCTCACAAATTTACTGTATTTTTTGTGTGTGGGAACATTTTTCTATTCTCTTAGCAAATTTCAATTACAGGCATATTATTCCACTTGGCTTTATTACGCTTCACAGATGCTGCAGTTTTTACAAACTAAGGGTAAGATCCTCCAGCAGCAAAAAGATTGTGATTCCCTTTATTGCAGTGGTCTGAAGCTGAGCCTGCAATGTCTCCAAGGTGTGCCTGTATACAGCACAGTGTCCCCCCCTCCAGCCACGGAGCTACAGACCTCATTGTCTCGTAACTGAGAGTTTATGCCACTTCATCACCTTCTCCTCTTTCCCCCACCTTCTGGCCTCAGGCAACCACTTTTCTACTCTCTGTTTTGAGTATGAATTTTTTTTAAAGATTCTACATGTAGGTAATAATATTATACAGTTTTTGTCTTTCTCTAACTTTTACTTAGCATAATGCTCTCCAGGTTTAACCGTGCTGTGCAGACATAATTTCCTTCTTTTTAAATACTTGGCAACACTCTATTGTCTCTCTGTGCATGCACACACACAGAATCTCACAACTCCTTTATCTTATGCACCTGTGGAGGGGCACGTAGGTTGTTTCCATACCTTGGCTGTTGCAAATAATGCTGCAGTGAACAGGGAGGTGCAAATACCTCTTTGAGATAATGATTTTGTGTTCTTCAGATATTTAACCAGGTGTGAGACTGCTGGATCACATGGTAGTTCTAGATTTAATTTCTTGAGGAGCTGCCATACTTTTTCCATAGTGTCTGCACCAATTTATATTCCTTCCAACAGTACACAAGGGTTCGCTTTTTCTCACATCCTTTCCAGCACTGGTTACCTCTTGTTGTTTAATAATAGCCATCCCAACCGATGTGAGATAATATCTCATTGTGTTGTTTACATAACGACTTCATTGAACTATAATTCACATTTCATACAATTCACACATTTACAGTGTACAATTAAATGGTTTTAGTACTTTTACACATATGTGCAACCAGCACTATGTAAATTTTTAGAATATTTTATCACCTCACAAAGAAACTTTGTACCCTTTAGCTATTGCCTCTTTATCCCCCACTCCCCACACCAACCTTAAGCAGCCACCAATTTACTTTCTGTCTCTATGGATTTTCTCATTCTGGACATTTCACATCAACTAAAGCATATAATATGTGGTGTTTTGTGCCTGGCTTATTTCACTTTGCAACTGTTTTCAAGGTTCATCTATGTTGTAGTATGGGTCAGAACTTCATTCTTTTTATTGCTGAATAGTGTTCTATTTTAAGTATAGACTACAGTTTATATACTCATTCATCAGTTGGTCGACATTGGGTTGTTTCTACTTTTTGGCAATTATGAATAATAACTGTTATAAACATTCGTGTTGAGCACCCTGTCATGTCCCTGCTGGCCATTTGTATGTATTCTTTGAAAAAAGGTTTATTTTTGATCCTTTGTCCATATTAAAAATTGAGTCCATTTTCCTATCGAGTTGTATGAGCCCCTTGTAGGTATTTTGGGTATTAGCCCCTTGTTGGACATGTGTTTTGCAAATATTTTCTCTAATTTCATAAACTACATTTCCACTTTGTGATGGTTTCTTTTGCTGTACAGAAGTTTCTTAGTTTGATGTAGTCATACTTCCTTATTTTTGCTTTTTTAATCTTTGCTTTTGATGTCATATCAAAAGAGCACTGACAAAACCCATGTCAAGGAGTTTTTTTTCCATATTTTTTTATGAGTCTGATGGTTTCAGGTCCTACGCTAAATCTTCATCCATTTTGAGTTGGTTTTTGTGCATGTTGTAAGATTAGGGTCCCATTTTGTTTGTTTTTGCTTGTGGATACCCACTTTTCCCAACACCATTTATTGAAAAGAAAATTCTTTTCCTGTGTTATATTTTGATTCCTATGTTATAACCTTTGTCAAAAATTAGCTGACTATGTGAGCATGAATTTATTTCTGGGCTCTTTATTTTGTTCCATTGAACTATGTGTCTATTTTTATGCCAAAATCATACTTTTAATTAGTATCACTTTGAAATACAGTTTGAAATCAGAAAGCGTGATACCTCTAGTATTGTTTTTTCTCATAACTTCAACTATCTGGGTTCTTGTGGCTCCATAAAAATTTTAGAATTGATTGTTCTATTTCTGCGAAAAATGCCACTGGGATTTTGAGAGGGATTACATAGAATCTGTAGATTGCCTTGTGTAGTATGAACATTGTAACATTAATTTTTCCAATCTGTGAACACAGGATTTGTTTACATTTATTTATGTCTTCATCCAGTTTTACACTTTTTAGTTTGCAGCTCTTTTACCTCCTTGGCTAAATTTATTACCAAGAATTTTAATGTTTTCAATACTATTGTATATATCATTTTTCCTTTAATTTCTTTTTCTTTTTTTAAAATATTTTATTTATTTATTTTTGGAGAGGGGAAGGGAAAGAAAGGCAGGGAGAAAGGGAAGGAGAGAAACATCAATGTGTAGTTGCCTCCCAGGTACCCTCTCCTGGGGACCTGGCCTGCAACCCAGGCATGTGCCCTGACTGGGAATCGAACTGGCAACCTTTTGGTTTGCAAGTGGCTCTCAATCCACTGAGCCACACCCACCAGGGCTAATTTCTTTTTCTGAAAGTTTGTTGGATTGGAAACAAAACAAAACATTCGTATATTGATTTTGTATCCTTCAACTTTACTGAAATCGTTTATTATTTCTAACAGTATTTTGGTGGAGTCTTTAAGGTTTTCTCTATTTAAATTATATTATCTGTAAATAGAGACAATTTTACTTCTGTTCAGATTGGAGTGACTTTTACTTTTTACTCGACTAATTAATTCAGCTAGGACATGCAGTACTAAGCTGAATAAGAGTGACAAGAATGGGCAACTTTGTCTTGTTCCAATTTTTTTCATTGACTTTTATTCAACTAATCTCCCTTTTTCTGTCTTTCTGTGTCCTTGACTTTGTTTTTCTGTCTCTCTCTCTCTCTTTTTCTCTTTCTCTCTCATGTTCCTGCAACCAAACCAAACGAAACAACTTTGGATGTGTCTTTTTCTACTAAGGAATTAGCATTCATTGGCAAATGTGATATCTGGGAGAAAAACAGAAAAGTGAGAGAAAACATAAGAAAAATAGGCAGTATTTTGATATCATGTCCTTTCTTGACCTCTCCTGATTTTCTTTCTCCTTTATATTCTTCTCCTCCCTCTCTTGGCTTTCTTACTCCTTAGGCTCAAAGTGATGAAATAATGGGAAGTTTCACCTATTGACACTAGAAAAATGTTATTAAAAGGGAAGGGAAATAAAATTTTTAGTGCTTTGACACAGTCTGTGACCTGCTTCTTTTTGTTGCTACATTTCACAGAATGTTAAAGAGGATTTTATTAATGTGGTTGGAGCTAAACACAGACTCGTTATATGATACTTTTTATCTGTACCATCTTACTTTGTAAAGTTTATATATTATTTAAATGCTAATCATTTTTTCAATCAAAATTTATCTTGTTTATTTTGTATCATGGGCTGCTGATTATTGTCTTGATAGTAATCACATCAATATCTAGGTCTTATAGATGAGTTCACAAGCAGTTGGCACCAATGTCTTTGTCTTCTATTTTCCAGTACCAAATCAGTTTTCTAAAGAGAGGCTTGTCAAATTCCCAGAGAGATTGTATAAGTGATCAAACCATCGTATTTTTTTAAATTGAAGGATATTTAGAAATTTCTTTTTGTTGTTCAATTTTAAATGTGTACATATATATGTTTAATAGTAATTTAATAAATGTCTTTGGTTTTAACTAAGAAAAATTATGTCATTGAACTGAACTGTTTCATGAATATCATAGTGCACACAAGTTGTGGCAATAAAATATTTTATTATGAATTATAATTTTTTCCATTTTAAAAAGTGGTACTACTGTGATCAAGGATAACAATAAACTATTACTTATATTATATATTATAAACTATTACTTATATATTATATATTATTTAATATATAAGATTTAATTATATACATTATCGTGACTTGTGATTTGAATATATTGTGTTATTAATTCACAAACTTATTGCAGATAATATTTCATGCTTTGATGTAAAACTTGGTATACAATTCCTAGTGAAAAATTACCTTTAGTTCAATGTGGTTCAATCTAAAGTAATCCAAAAGTTAAGGTAAATCAATACTGAGAGAAGGTGGAAAACAAATACATTCCCATAATGGTGCAAGGTGTCACTGTAAATTTTCTCTGAGAGTGGAATGAATCATCTGTATGTGTCAGGATTGCAATGTGTCTCTATTTCCATGTTTCTAGTATTTTACTATTCTAGACTCAGAAATTGACTGCTAAGCAGCCACTACTACAACTAGTTACTAACAAGAAATCAACTGCTAAACAGCTCTTTGGCATTGAAATAATAAACTGAATTCCGCTCTTAATATTTTGATTTATCTTTATTACCTGAAAGTGATTATAGACGAATAGACTTGAAACTCAGACGTTTAAACTACGTTGTTAAAGGAAGTGACAAGGACATAGTTAAAGAGGATGGATTAATGCAGCACACGAGTAGGCCCGAGTTGAGGTATGTGGGGTAATTATAGAGCTAATGAGCTAGTTAATCATTCTGAGAACAAACCGTTGCTTCCATTTACTTCATCTGGTGGGAGGCTTGAATAGATAGATGACTTCTAAAGTTCCCACAGGATCTAGGATTTTATGACTCTGCTGTTTAATATAATTTATGATTTTGGAACCCGATTCATTTGAAAGTTTGAGAAGCATATTATGTCTTTTAGGCCATTGCAATAATGCTTTAGTCACCTAAGAGGAAAGAGTAAGGAGCTTATACCCTTTGCAACAGCATGGATGGAACTGGAGAGCATTATGCTAAGTGAAGTAAGCCAGGCAGTGAGGGACAAATACCATATGATCTCACCTTTAACTGGAACATAATCAACAAAAGCAAAAAGCAAGCAAAGCTTAACCAGAGACATTGAAATTAAGAACAATCTAACTATAGCCAAGGGGGAGGGGGGAGGGGACAATGCAGAGAAGGGTCTTCAGGAACTACTATAGAGGACACATGGACAGAACCAAGGGTGGGGAGGGAGGCAGGGAAGGGAGGTGGGATTGGAGGGGGAGGGGAGGGGAGAGTTTGCAGACAACTGTAATTAAATAATAATAAAGTAAAAAAAAAAAGAAAAAAAAAAGTGAATATCCAAAGTTCCCAGTGTATTACTGTAGACTTCTGTATCAATAAATAGATGAAGCTAGTAAATCATCAAAAACAAAGTAATATACACCAAATGTTCTCTAATGAATTATGATTCTGCCCCATGTCTAAAATGGTATCCTCAGATCACCAATGTGTTCATTGTCCCAGGCAAACTAAAATTTTGAATAAAAATGACATCAATAATGAATGAATTGACTGATAGATTCGACTAAATTTTCTTGTCTTTTATTATGCTATGAAGACCTAGCCTTTTGGGGTGTTAGACAATTTATTAACTGCAATCAGCTAGGGTATAACTAAATCCCCTCTGACTCCATGGAGTCCTGTGTTTATGTGTCAGTTCAGTGATCTAAAGAGGTGGTGGATCTTCACATTACCACCTATGACACTCTAACATTAGATTTTGTTATAGTATGTTTTATAGGACTACCTAGCTGGAATAGTAGAATGTGATTTAGTAAATGAGAAAAGAAATAAAGCCCTGGCTAGTGTAGCTCAGTGGATTGGGCGTGGGCTGAGAACCAAAGGGTCCTGGTTCGATTCCCAGTTGGAACACATGCCTGGGTTGTGAGCCAGGTCCCCAGTGAGGGCCATGTGAGAGGCAACCATACATTGCTGTTTCTCTCTCTCTCTTTCTCCCTCCCTTCCCCTCTCTCTAAAAAGAAAAAAAAAAGGAAAAAAGAGAAATACAAAATGTTTCTATACTATATACATTATTTACGTTTGTATATTTGTAAAACACACATGCATGTATGTGTATAAATATGCATATAACTATATGTTGCAAATATATAAATGTATCTATGTATACATATTATTTATATGTACACATTTAAAATCAAAGATTAAATTAAATTGTTATTTCTTTTCTAGAGTGATCATTCTTTATTAGTTGAGACAAATGTTTGTTTGCATGTTAATCCTGGTGTGTCCCAATTGGGACAATAAATTATCTTCCCTTTATTTATTTTTGGAGTAATAAATTAAGTGTGGTACATCATTACCAAGGCTCTTCCTTAGCCATGAAAGTCAGAAGCCCTAATGTAGATCTTAAGCTTTCATATGAATGTAAA
>PVJI01019079.1:0-31875 GCA_004026765.1 Micronycteris hirsuta
GAATCACGGACTTCTACTTCTTTCCCTGAGATACGGTGCCCTGGACTGGGCAGGGGGGAGAAGGAAGGACTGTGTGCGTTTGTGGGTATTCTAAAGAACTTTAGTATTTTAAAGGAGACATTAAGTCATTACTCCAAGCCTGTATAACTTGTAAATAAATAATTCCTTTCCTTTTCACCAGTCTCTGGCATTGAGAGACATCTTTCCTTTGGCGGTGAGCAGAACGAACCTAGTACAGGGTGGGGAACCCCCTGGAGCACAAGGGGGGGGGTCCTTTTGGTAACAGTATATCATATACTGCCCCCCGGTCTGTTCTGTAACACCCATACCAATGTTCATGCCCACGGGTCATGCATATAAGTTCTTTGGCTCCTCCATTTCCTATACTGTACTGTACATCCCCATGGCTATTCTGTAACTGTCTGTTTGTACTTCTTACTCCCTTCACTCGTCACCCATTCCCTCACACCCGTCCCATCTGGCAACCATCAAAATGCTCTCTGTATCCAGGATTCTGCCTGTTCTTCATGTTCGCTTAGTTTGTTTTTAAGATTCCATTGTTGACAGGTATGTATTTATTGCCATTTTACTGTTCATAGTTTTGATCTTCTTTTCTTAAATAAGTCCCTTTAACATTTCATATAATAGTTTGGTGATGATGAACTCCTTTCGTTTTTTTCTTATCTGGGAAGCACTGTGTCTGCCTTTTGATTCTAAATGATAGCTTTGTTGGGTAGACCAATCTTGGCTGTAGGCCCCTGCTTTTCAGGACTTCGAATATTTCTTGCCAATCCCTTCTAGCTTGTAAAGTTCCTTTTGAGAAATCAGCTGACAGTCTTAAGGGTATTCCCCTGTAGGTAACTAACTTCTTCCCCTGCCTAATTTATTTTCTCTTGCTGCTTTTAAGATTCTCTCTTTACCTTTAACCTTTGGCATTTTAATTGTGAAGTGTCTCAGAGTAGGCCTTTTTGTATCCATGTTATTTGGGATTCTCTGTACTTCCTGGACTTGCTTGTCTATTTGCTTCACCAAATTAGAGAAGTTTTCTTTCATTATTTTTTCAAACAGGTTTCCAATTTCTTGTTCTTTCTCTTTTCCTTCTGGTACCCCTATGATGCAAATGTTGGACTTCTTAAAGCTGTCCCAGAGGCTGCTTATACTATCTTCACTTTTTTATATTCTTTTTTCTTCTTGTTGTTCTGAATGGTTCTTTTTTGCTTCCTTATGTTCCAAATCATTGATTTGATTCTCGGCTTCATCCACTCTACTGTTAATTCTCTGTAAATTGTTCTTTATTTCAATTAGTGTATTCTTTGTTTCTGACTGGATCTTTTTTATGGTACTGAGGTCCTCATTAAGTTCCTTGAGTATCTTTATACTCAGTGTTTCAAACTCTACATCTGATACATTGCTTACCTCCATTTCATTTAGCTCTTTTTCTGGAGTTTTTGCAGCCAGAAGTTACGGTGACTTACCTTCCTGTCAATGGAACCTTTTGGCTGGAGGGCCTGGTATGGGGCTGGGACTCCTCATTCCCAAAATATCCCTCCCAAGTTTTTATCCACCACACATGGGCGTGGGACCAGCCCATTCAGTGTCTCCATGCCTCCTACCAGTCTCGATGGATATGGTTTCTTTAGTTCCACAGTTGTCAGATTTGGAGGTGAGCTGTGTTTACCTATGCTGCCATCTTGACTGGAAGTTCTGTAATTTTTTTCTTAACCTTTATTTTTCAAATTACAAACTACTGCTCATTCAAGAAAACTTGAAAAACACAGAAAATCACGAAGGAAAAAGATGGTCCATACTCTCAAAAATCAGTTAAAATAATATATTTTAATTTTTTTTAACTTTTTTTTCCGAGAGGAAGGGAGGGAGAAAGAGAGGGAGAGATACGTCGGTGTGAGAGAGAAATATCGCTCAGTTGCCTCTCATACATGCTGCAACAGGGGACTGGCCCACAACCCAGGCATGTGCCCTGACCAGGAATTGACCCAGTAACCTTTTGGTTTGCAGGACGACACCCAACCCACTGAGCCACCCCAGTCAGGGCTAAAATAATATATTTTAAACTGATTCCTTCCAATCATTTTCCATACACAGTTTTTACAAAAATACTGTTATTTTTAAATATTTTTTTTCCCTTTGGCAACACATTGGGAACATCTGCCCATCACTAAATATGTAATTTTTACTGTTTTCATACTAACCTGTTATATGAACATTCTACATATAACTTAAATCAATTCCCTATACTTAGATAATTGGTATTTTTTTTACTTTCATAAATCTTATTGTGATAATTATCCTTGCATACATATTTTTTTTTAATCAATGTGTGTTTGCCCCTCGCCGCACCCCCCCCCCCAATACTGGTGACCTGGTCTGCAACCCAGGCATGTGCCCTGACTGGGAATCAGACCAGCAACCCTTTGCTTTGCAGTCCAGAGTTTAATCCACTGAGCCACACCAGCCAGGGCTCCTGTATACATATTTCTGAACACATATTTATAATTCTTAATTTTTCCTTAATACAACAATCTAGAAGTAGAATTTTAAATCTAAAGTTATGTACATATTTAGGGTTTCTGATGCACATCAAGATCCTTTTTTGTTCTACATGAACTTAAATTTCTTCACAATTACTTTCCTGATGAAATTAAACTATATTTAACACCTTATCAAAAAGATAAAAAATGTGCCCTGGCTGGTGTAGCGCAGTGGACTGAGCACAGGCTGGGAACGAAGTGGTCCCGGTTCAATTCCCAGTCAGGGCACATGCCTGGGTTGCGGGCCAGGTCCCCGTGAGGACCGTGTGAGAGGCAACCATACATTGCTGTTTCTCTCCCTCTCTTTCTCCCTCCCTTCCCCTCTCTCTAAAAATAAATAAAAAATAAAAAAATCTTTAAAAAAAAAAAGATAAAAAATGTAATTGCTTATGGAAAAACATGTGGAAAAAAAAAAATCCTTCTTTGTTCCTAACTTTATGATCCCTCCAATTCTCAGTTCCCATCAGGGCCCCATAAAGAGAGCATTGAAACCTAGGTTTCTACTCCAACACACAAGAGAAAATGACCACTAGGAAAGACTCTCATTTACCAAGTGTCCCAAAGTCACTTATAGTTGTCATCTTGTTATTCTGGAACAAGAAAAAGTTACAGGACAATTGTCCTCTTAAGAGTTGGCAAAGAAGGTCTCTGAGAATCACTTTAGACTCACAGAGAAATCAGGGCAATTCACCCACAGTCTGCCAGCACCCCACATCCATTAGCACTGCTCACCATTTACACTGCTCTTCGCTAGCATGAACTATTAAAGTCCCACAAAAGAATGTGAGAGGAATGTAGCCTTTTTCAGTTTGAGAGCTAGGCAACCCCAAGTACTTAGTACTGGGATGGATCTCAGAGATAACAGACTTCTTTAACAAGCTCCTCCTATCTTGTCAACCCAAACAAAGCTACTGACCAGCATCCTCAGACCATCGTCAAGGTGAGCTAGAGGGCTCCCACCAACAACATGCATTGTCATCTGCTATAATTTACACGTGCCCACGGTCCCCGTCTGGCCACAGGCTGACCAATCAAAAACCTGTTGAAGCAACTCCATATGTAAGGCTGAAACCAGGACGCGATGGAGGATTCAGCAAAGGACTTGTGCATTATTCTTGACTTGGATTATTCCTCCTACAGACTCGAGTGTGTAACGCACAAACTCACACGCGCAGTCAAGCTGATTAAAACAGGCAGGCAGTAGTGATGGCAGCAGGAGGAAATGCTGAGCAATGTAAGCCGGCCCAGACGACTGTGGCTTCCTCTTCCCTGGCCCTGTGTGACACGGGTGATGGCACCGGCAGCCGCGCCACTCTGAGCTTCAGATTGCCTTGTATTTTCACAAAGCACTTTACCTGCACAAAATTCGGTCTTATTCTCACTACCGTTCTACAATGCCAACCGGGTACTTCTATATCCACTCTATAGAAGAGGATACTAAAAAACAGGGAGAGAAAGTGACTTTTTTGTCTCAGCTCATAAAACTGGTGAACTGGGTCGGGACTAGAATTAAGAAGGCCTGGCTTTTAAATCCATTTTTGTTTGCACACTGCATTGTACCTAGCCACCACCTGTCAATAAATAAATTCGTGCCCCAATTTCAACCCATAAATCCTGACTATAAATCATGTAAGAACCCACAATAAAGAGGCAGGAATCAAAGCACCAAGATGACAGCTCTGAAGATCTCCAAGTCAGCCCAACCTGGAGAGCATCTACCTTAACCACTGAATAGCTCTCCTGTTACCCACATAATCACGCTATACCATCAGAATAAGAGTCAAATGCTCATCAGTTCTATCCAAAAACTTCACTAAATGACAGGAATAAAGCAACAACAATCAAACTACTTACAAATGAAGGGGGACCCAAAAAAGTGGAATTTATTTATAAAAAATTGTGTATTCATTCTTACATGTTTAAACTTCAGTCACCTTCAAAATTCTCTCCATCTGATGCAACACATCTATCGAGACGTTTCTTCTACTGCTCAAAACAGTTTTTGAACGCGTCAATTTTGATGCCTTTTAGTGCTCCTGCCATTTTTTGTTCACTTCTTCCACATCGGCAAAATGTTTCCCTTTGAGGACTTTTTTTCACCCAAGGAAACAAAAAAAGTCCCTGGGGTGAGATGGAGTGGAGAAGGTGGGGCACAGGGTCACGCCATTTTTCAACAAAAATTGGTGAACACTCAGTGCAGTGCAGGCAGGTGCGCTCATAAATCACCCATCATGAAATGGGCAAACACGTTGAAAGAGTCTTCCAAAAAAATTCACTGAAGCCAAATGCAGCCTCTCACAACAACACCAGCTGGTACACTTATACATATGGGTTCCTAGAACACTCGTCTAGCAAGGGAAGCCTGTACTACAAGAGGCTCCACTCCATAAGGTAATTCTGGTTTTAGCCCCCTGCCTCGGATACTTGTATATAAATGTGAATATCTCAATGTGCTGTCTGTCTTATGCAACTATTTGGTTTCTAACTACTTAGAGCTGGTATTAAATAAAGTCAAGGACAATTAGTTTTGCTTTATTACACAGCATTGGCTATTCTTTACAGCAACGGTTCCAAATTTGTCTATACTTTGGAATCAACTGAACAGTGTCAAAAATTACTAAAGCTAGCAGCGTTCCCCACGCCCCCCCACCGCCCCCACACACACACAGAGATTTCAAGATAATCAGTCTAGACTGTGACCTGGACTTTCACATTAAAATGAAGAAAAAAAAAAAGAATTTTTTTTTCAATTACAGTTGACATACAATATTGCATTAATTTCAGGTATACAACATAGTGATTAGACATTTACATAACTTACGAAGTGATCACCCCAATGAGTCTAATATCCACCTGGCACCATACACAGTTATTACAATCGTACTGACTATATTCTCTATACTGTACTTTACGTCCCCGTGACTTTACGGATTCCCTTATGTGCAGAGTTTGGGAAACACTGCCCTACAGCCAAGTAAGCCAATTTAAAATTTCTAAACTTATGAGGTTTAGCGCAATAAAACAGAACCTCTCACTGCTTTAAAATAAAATAGGCAGGTAAAAAAGCACACTAAAATGGAAGGAAAGCTAATTCAATAACCTGCTGCCTATCAAACAGGATGGCTTTTAGAAACTCCAGCCTTCAAAAACAAATCTAAATAAAAAGGGCATTGAGGCCCAAGAAAAATTGTTCCTACAAAGCCATGTACTTTTACATTCTAGGAGAAAAATAAAGCTGCCACACTAAACTACTCAATTGTGGGCACAAAACCAAGGTTACCTATTTAAAAACTTTATTTTTAGCTTTTCCTAAATCTTTTTTTAAAGATTTTATTTATTTATTTTTAGAGAGAGGGGAAGGGAGGGAGAAAGAGAAGTGAGGAAACATCAATGTATGGTTGCCTCTCACACGTCCCCCATGGAGGACCTGGCCCACAACCCAGGCATGTGCCCTGCCTGGGAATCAAACCAGCGACCTTTTGGTTCTCAGGACAGCACTCAATCCACTGAGCCACACCAGCCAGGGCAGCTTTTCCTAAATCTTTTTGAAAAGATCAGAAGTAGGTATTTGAGAGAATAAAGGGGCCCCAAGAGCAGTGAGAAGCAGCTACGGCTCACCACTCCATCATACTTCCACTCCCAGTATTCCTGGTCCCCCTTTCTTCTTTTATACTGATAGGGAGACACACTGTTTATTTGTTCATCATCTGTCTCTCCCTACTAACATGTAAGCCCCTTCAAGGTTAAGACCACCTTCACAGATACATACGTACCAACAACAAAAGTGAGCGACAATGGAATCATCGCACTCATTTGTCTGTCGATCAAAGTTTCTGTCATGTTCTTTTCTGGTGAGTTATTAGTACGGAATACTGGTATCAGTTTCTCAAGTCAATATTCTACAGCAGGAACAGATGGGCTTTAATGGTGGCTATTTCATTATTGATCACTGATATATTTATCATGTTGTAAAGAAATCTATACAGAATATTAGAACATTTTTGCAGAGTCACTGAGTTCAATAAGCTCATTAGAATGTTCCAGCTCCTGCTGTTTACAGAGCTTTCATCTCAATACCTCCCAGAGCCACGATGAGAAAAACCCGTCCGGCGAGACCTCAGAAACTTTCAAGTCGGATGAAAGGGATGTGCTTTTTGGCCCCTTTTTTCTTATTTGTACATTAATCATTTGATAGAGGGTGCATGACCACCCCTTTTCTGACCTTAGTATGAGGAAATAATTAGGCTATTTGCTAATGACAAAGTTTTACTGGCACCACAGAAGCAACCTCACTGCAGCAATGACAGAAAGCGCAATTTAACATCAACTGCTCTAACACTAAAATCGACATTTTTGGTGAGCACCCTCCCACAGTGAACTGGTTTATACCAAAGCATGACACTCAGCAGAGTAACACACGTAATACTCAGAGATCTTGCAACAGACTGATTTTGGACAGTTTACCAGCAAATTACACTGCTTATAACTAGACAGTCGACGGGCACCCTACGAACACACACTTGATGCAGGCTGACCAGGTAACTGATGACACAGAACCTGAATCTGCCCATGTCAAATCCCAAAACCACGGCGCAGCGCTTTGGGGTCTTGGCTGTCCACCAGTGCGTGTGCTGGAGCGCGCTACACCAGTTTTCTGAGAAGGGTCCAGTCTATCTGCCCACCGTAATTCCTTCGATAATATAAAATGCGGAACAATCTTTCATTCAGACAGAGGTCCACAGTAGGCAAAAAAGAAAAGGAATCAAAAATGCTCAACTTAGCCCTGGCTGGTGTAGCTCAGTGGATTGAGCGCAGGCTGGCAACCAAGCAGTCCCGGTTCGATTCCCAGTCAGGGCACATGCCTGGGTTGCGGGCCAGGTCCCCGTGCGACCCATGTGAGAGGCAACCATACATTGCTGTTTCTCTCCTTCTCTTTCTCCCTCCCTCCCCCTCTCTCTAAAAATAAAATAAATAAAATCTTTAAAAAAAAAAAAAAATGCTCAACTTGCCAGCCCTATTGCAACGCTTTTACCAGCTCAAAACAAAGTCCGCCTCAGAACAGGTTCTGGGATTATAACTTGGGAGTCATCACCGCATCCTCTCCCACAGCATCGGTAAAAGCAATCAGTTAATTACAAATAACCTTTCTAAGCACTTACACCATGCCTGCTTTACATGTATAGCTTAGTATGTCTTAATCCCTTCAGCCACCCGTGGGGTATATATTATCCTCAACTCTGACTTCCAGCAAAGTCCGATTAAATAACTAGCCCTAAGCCAACGAGTCATTAGCAATCAAAGCTGGATGTCAGCACAGGTCCCTCTGACCCACACCGATGCTGACAGTCACAACCTGGAATGGTGTCCCACAACTGCAGAGATTCTTGTAAGCTAAACATATTATAAACATACTTATTTTCATTCAAGAGACTCAGAAAACTACGCAATTAAATAGCTGCCTTACTCTCTTTATCCGCCAGTTGTGGCCACATTTTCACAGTGTAAGTGAAATAATTCCACCATACCATTCCTTCGGCAAAGCGCTCTGGGGTCCTCTGGGAGGAAGGCCATTACATAAATATATGTTATTATTATAATTATCATAATAATTCTTATCTGACTATACAGCTATGGACTCTTTTTAAAAAGGCACATAAATAATAAAAAGACAAAATGATTAAGAGGCATTCAAAATCTCTCCACTCTCTGAAAGACATAGAAACAAAAAAAAATATTTTAGTCACAAGTCTGTGACTATCAGCTAAAGTGCCTCAAAACTACTCGCACTGGTCTGGCTCCCACTGATTGAATGCAATTATGAATTGACTTCTATGTGTTGATCAATCAGAACTTGTGTAAGTGATTTTTCAAAACTCATCTAGGCAATGTCAGTTTGATGCAGACTTCTACACAAATTTCCCTTACAAAAAGTTCATAAAAATACTACCTCTCATGGAATACCTTCCTGGTTAGCGCGTGCCACCGGGAAGACACTGCTATTCTTACATTACTAATTCTGCGCAGAATTAATCAGTCATTGTACATTAGAACCGGCAGCTGGAGTGTTTTGAGTGATAATGAAACCTGTAACAAGGCATCTTCAGCCGTCTTTTCAAGACAATAAGGGAATTAAAATTTCAATTTAAATGCAGAGGTTTGAAACACGCTTCACTGCCAAAATTACTTCAATTAATGTGAGTGGAATACAAAGGACGGACTGCAGAAATGTGATGCAGCAACCAGAAATTATGTCATTAATGTGCCTGCATCAGCCCAGCACAATGCCTGCAAAGGTCTAATTCAGACCGCACATATCACAGAGCTACAGGCGACCACATAAATCAAGTCTCTGATTTCCACGTGACGTGCCCAGGCCCTGTGTTGGATCACTCTGAGCTTTTTGTAAGGTAACGGCAGCTGTTTACCTTGAAGAAGGAAACAAAAGGCCGTGCCTATTTGCAGACATTGCCAGTCGTGACAATTTAATTATTTTACGCAATCCTCAGGTTATCATATCACAAGGAGAAAGGAATATCCCATCTAGAAGCCAAGCCTACAGCCACCAGAGCAGTCTAATGGTGAGGCAGGAACTGCAGGCGCTGGCGAGAGCCAGGGTCACCGCTGATTTATTTACTCTGGATTTATTAACCTGAGTAGGGATTAAATTACTGGGCATCTGCACCTGCCTTGGAATAAAAATGCAAAATCTTTTGTTAAACAAATCCAAGGAAATCAGAGGGTTTTGAAAGACTAGGTTATTGTCTTCACTTTTCTCTGATGTCTTTTAGCAAAGATATTTCCATTTGGACCCTTCAGATGCCTTAAGTGGATTTTACTTCTAATATCGCACAACCATGGGAAAAGGAAATGTGATTAGTTTTTCATATGAAGTCCACTGAAAGAGCACTTATAGACTGTAATATTCACTCTTAGAAACAAAAGGATATGCCAACGCCCCAGATCTTGCAAAGCAACTACCTCTTCTGGAAAATGGAAGTGGTATCAGAAACCTATTTTTCATAGGGTTGTTGAAAGAATTAAATGTGTTAACAAATGTAACACACTTAAAATGGTACCAGCATGTAGCAAGTACTCAATACATATTAGCGATTATAATTATTATTCTTGTTGTAAAAAAAAAAAAAGATTAGAAACTACAGAACTATTAAAAAGCAAACCAAATAAAAAAGGAGGAGAAAAATCAGACCAGAGCTCCCAGAAGGAGAACAAAATGCCTTTTTCTGTTTAGTGATACAAAACACTTTCACCCAGTTACCCATCTGACTAATGATCTGTGAACTCTGACTATATGACTATGCTAAGTACAGGGCAGACAAAAATAAATAAGATATAGCCCCTGCCCTCAATGACCTACCATGCAAACAAAAACAGTTACATTACAAAGAAACACATACAGCTTACGAAAACAAAGAAAAGCATCTACTCACATTAAGTATTCTTACCACAATAAAATAAATACATAATTTTACAAAATGAGAAGTATCTAATTACCTGGGACATTCAGAGATGATGAACTTTGAGCCAAGCCTTCAAGAATAAATCATCATTTTCCAGGCAGACAGGATTTGGATTACTTTCAGGGAAATATACGATCAATGTAAAAAAGAAAAATCTATAGCATGCCTATACAGCAGCAACCAATAACTAGAAATTGTAATTAATGCAAAGCCACTGTTTTAACATAAAAATATGCTGCTTAGAAATAAAGCAAATATATGTAATAGAGTATCTCTAAGGAATGCATTACTAAGTGTTACTATAAAGAACATATATGAAGACCTCAATAAATGAGAGACACATCCTGTTCCTTGAAAGACTTGTAATACAAAGATGAAATACGCTTAAGTTAAATCCCATCACACTGTCTGTGGAACTTGACAAGCTGATACCTGAATTTGTGTGGAAGAGTAAAGGGCCAAGAAGAGCACAGGCAGCTGTGAATAGCAAGGTGAGGGAATGTCTTCACCTGCTGTCAAGGTAAATTATTAAAATCATAGTAGTTAAAACAGCATGGTTTTGGTGCAGATACAGAGAAGACCAGCTGAACAAAATAGAAAGCTCAGAAACACCTACGCACAAGTAAAACCTGGTACGTGACCAAGGTGGTACTGAAGCAGCAGGAAACGGATTCCATAAACGGTCTGAGCCGAGCAGCTATTTATTCGGAAGATAACATTAGATCCCCATTCATTCCATATATGGAAACAGATTCCAAACAGGTTAAAGAAGTTGTAGGAGATTCTCGTTATGACATTGGGATAGAAAAAAAATCCTTAAAATAAAAATTGCAACAATAAAAAAGAAATGTTACTGCATTAAATTTTAAAACTTCTTTATAACAAAAGACACCATAAACAGAGTAAAAAAGATATACCACCAACTGAACGAAGGATTTATTTACAATCCATCCAACAGACAAGGGATTAGTAAACAGAATATATAAAGAACTACAAATAGCGGGACTTCTGGCCAAGATGGAGGCGTAGGTAGACACACTGTGCCTCCTCGCACAACCAAAAAAGGAAAAACAACAATTTAAAAAACAAAAACAGCCAGAAGTGACAGAAAATCCAAGTGAGTGGAAGTCCGACAACCAAGGAGTTAAAGAAGACACGTTCATCCAGACCGGTAAGCGGGGCGGAGATGGGTGGAGAGTGCTCAGGGAGACGCAGTCTATGGTGCGGTACCGGCAATGCTCCAGCTGCCCGGAGAGGCCCGTGGCGGGCGCACCTGGCCAAAATGTGGTGGGTGCACTCGGGGAAACCGGGGCTGAGACTGGTGGACAGGGTGGCCCCTCATTTGCCCGCAGATAAACCAGAAGGAAAAGCTGGGGAGCGGAACAAACCGTGCAGCCCACCAACGCAGGGAAATAAAGCCTCAAACCACAGACTGAAAACACCTGTGCAGGTTGAGGCGGCAGCGGGAGGAACTCCTGGCCTCAAAGGAGAGTTCGCTGGGGAGACCCACAGGGACTTGGAACTGTGCAGGCCCGTCCACTCACCCCGGAGCCAGCAAAGAAGGGCCCGACTTGCTTGTGGGCAGCTGGGGAAGTGCGGAGAACAGAGCAAGCGCCATTGTTCTCTCAGGCCCCGCCCCCACAGACAGCGTCACAACACAATGACGTGGGGATTACCCCGTCCTGGTGAACACCTAAGTCTCCGCCCCTTAAAGTAACAGGTGCACTGAGAAAAAAAAAGGCCCAAATGAAAGAACAGATCAAAGCTCCAGAAAAATTTCAACTAAGTGACAAAGAGACAGCCAACCTATCAGATGCACAGTTCAAAACACTGGTAATCAGGATGCTCACAGGATTGGAAGAAAGATTATCACAATTAGTTGAACAAATGAAGGATAATATAAAGGAAATGAGGGGAAATATGCAGGGAACCAATAGGGATGAGAAGGAAACTGGGACTCAAATCAACAGGGTGGACCAGCAGAAACAAAAAAACATCCAACCAGAAAAGAATGAAGAAACAAGAATTCAAAAAACTGAGGAGAGGCTTAGGAACCTCCAGGACATCTTTAAACATCCCAACATTGGAGTCATAGGGGTGCCAGAAGGAGAAGAGGAAGACCAAGGGATTGAAAATTTATTTGAACAAATAATGAAGGAGAACTTCCCCAAGCTAGTGAAGGAAACAGACTTCCAGGAAGTCCAGGAAGCTCAGAGAGTCCCAAAGAAGTTGGACCCAAAGAGGAACACACCAAGACACATCATGATTACATTACCCAAGATTAAACATAAGGAGAGAATCTTAGAAGCAGCAAGAGAAAAGGAGACAGTTACCTACAAAGGAATTCCCATAAGACTGTCAGCTGATTTCTCAAAAGAGACCTTGCAGGCAAGAAGGGGCTGGAGAGAGTATTCCAAGTCATGAAAGGCAAGGACCTACATCCAAGAATACTCTATGCAGCAAAGCTATCATTTAGAATGGAAGGGCAGATAAAGTGCTTCTCAGATAAGGTCAAGTTCAAGGAGTTCATCATCACCCAGCCTTTATTATATGAAATGTTAAAGGGATTTATATAAGGCATGGAGGGATATCAACAGGGGAGTGGTACGGGGAGAAAGGGGGAAAAGGGGCAAAGAATAAGTAGCATAAATGGTAGGTAGAAAACAGACAGGGGGGGTGTTAAGAATAGTATAGGAAATGTAGAAGCCAAAGAACTTATGTGTATGACCTATGGCCAAAAACTAAAGGGCGGGGAATGGGGGGTGGTGCAGAGCAGAGGGAATGGAGGGGAAGGGAAACTGGACAACTGTAATAGCATAATCAATAAAATATATTAAAAGTAAAAAAAGAACTACAAATAAAAAAGGAACTTCTGAGAAGTGTCTCTCATACATTCACCCTTTTCTGAAGGTAACTGTTCTTCCATCCCACCTCCTAATCACACAGTTTTGGTTGGAACTGACAGTTTCAGCGCTCAAACTGGCCCAATCTCAATCCTACCCCTGTGTTTCTGAATTAGAAAAACAGGCTGTTTTCCTCTGCAAAGCTGAAGAGCTGCGGGCTACAGCCTACACTCCTTCTTCTCTCCAAACACCCAAACCCCGCCCGGGGTGGAAGAACACCTACAGCAGAACAACGAAGACACGCAAAAGAGCAGAGAGGTGGCACCCCATGTCTGTGCCTGTCCTTTGCATGGATTGGTTATGCCAGCAAAGCAATTCTTTCACCTAAGTTAGCTAGAGTTGAATTTCTGTAACTTGCAACCAAGAATTTAAAGACATATATAATGAGATTCTCTGCGAGAATAAGTGAAAAAAAAAAAAAAAGACTATTCACTATTGATTAGTTCTTAAGCAAATAAATTAGCCCTTAAGTAATAAAACCATAAAACAAAAATCTGAGATGCTAAAAGAACATAATTAACACAGAAATAAATTCTTACAACCTATCTTTAATAGATACTACTTATTTAAAAGCAGGCCCACTACCAAACACAGTGATTCCAGTGGACGCACATGTGCTAAATACATTACATAAGCTTCTCTCTTCCTCTTGCGGAACCCTGATCATTTAGCACACGTGTGCATCCTGATGCAGAACCAAGAGTGAAGCTGAAAGGCAACTATTTTTTGTGTTGTTGGACACCCTGTATTCACAATTAAGTAAGATCTCACTACGCACAAGACTGAAAACAGCCAATTCTTTCGCCACGCCCAGCAGCAGACCTAACTATTGACCTCCCTCCGTTGTGGGAACTGACTATTCAAGCCAATCACATAGCCACGGTTAGGAGAGAATATCAGGGCACATCTCACCTCTAGGTAACCTCACTTCCTTAAAAGAGTCTTGTGAAAGACTGACAGCAAAATTCTTCTTAAAAATCTGAATGAATGAGAACCACTGAGAGCATTTAAGCTGTTTCTCCCACCAATTCCTCTCACTGACTTTTCCAGTGTTACCGCCAACCCAATTTGGTGAGACAAAGGTAGGCGCCTTTCACCCACTGTGGAAAAGAAAACCCAAACACGGCCCGTCTACCACTGAGAGCTGCTGCTGGCCCAGACAGGCCTGCAGGAGGCGGAAGTGGGGCGTCTGCGTGGAGTGGGGAGGCAGACAGAGCAGCCCTCCCGAGGGGCCCCAGGCCCTCGGACTCTGAGAGCTGTTAGATAGCAAGCTGTGTATTTTCATTTTTTATTCATTTCCTTGGTGCTCAGCCACATGCACCCACCAGTTGCCCGCTTCCCTGAATTTTCATTTCTAACTCAAAAAGTGGCAGAATGGGCTAAGACAGAGAGAAGCTAAAGGCAAGCTGTGAAGTATTCTTGCTTGACAAAGTTACTTCCAAAATTATTTTTCTTTCTTATCAATGTAAAGGATAAAATAAAGCCCTAACGTAAAAGTTCCTTCACAGAATTTGTGGAACATCAAGTTTATAAATCTCAAGTTCTCTTTCATGAAGACTGCATTCTTTAAAATAGGATTCACGAAACATCTTCCTCTGAAGCTATTACTATCCCAATATGATTAAAGTGCTGATTTCTTACCATTCTATTCCGTATCATTGTTCCAAAGGCAGACAATACATAAATAATAATCGCCTACCATTTCAAACACTGGGATTAGGAGGAGAGCCAGCCAGGCTTCACCTGCAAAGCCTCGTGTATCCCAAGAGGGCAGTGTGCAACGTGCTGCGTGGATTACACAATTCAGAGGGAACAAAAGGGAGTGCTGTGCTGTCTTAGCAGTAACGGCCATTAGCGCAGGCCCCCCCTTACCAGCATGTCGGTGGCACTGAGATAGCGCTTGCTGGCCATGCACTGTTCCAGCTTCTGAGGCACTTGCTTGATATTCTCAATTTCATCCAGCAGGTTCAGGACGTGCTTGTGTTCGATCCCTTCAATCCACAGTTTCCGAAGCTCATCCCGTTTGCAGTGCAACAGCATCTTGCACGAAAGCAGGTTTTCTTTGACCTAGAATTACACAGAGGCAGTCTCGGGTCAGTCCAAAGTCTTGCCAGCCGAAACCCATACCTGGTTAGGGTTCTTCGTTGGTACTACTGTAACATTCCTCGTTCACACATCCACTCGTTCCCCTCGGTCAGTCCACTTGCAAAACTCTAATTCCGATGCTGACACTGACTCGCTTGGGTGCTTTGCAGCTTCTCTCTGCCTGCATTTTCTCTCCTACAAAATGAGAAAACTACTCCTAACCTACCCTTGAGTGCACCTAGAAAAAAATTCCTTAGGATATAAAGCACACACTTTGTTTACAGTTTTGGTTTTGCTTTGAGGTAAAATTTATGTGTGAAGACATCTCCAGTGTCCCATCTGATGAGTTTCAGCAAATGCACACACCTGTATAAGCCACACCTCCAACGTACAGGTCATTGCCATCACCCTAGAAAGTCTGCAATGCTTTTGATAATTGAAAATCCGTCTTCTACAAGATTTGGTGTGGTGTTGCACATAATGACGCTATACTTCCGGCAATCACAAAGCAAAATTTCAAAACTTATCCAAGAAACATGGAAAAATATCAAGATAGAACACTAACATTAGAAAGTTTCTTGAGATAACACCTCATCTATTTCCACAACTTTAGGACAATACCTAAATCACACTTTCATGAAACTTTCCAATGTAAATAAAAAATGTTTTAAAAGTCCTGAATAAGAACATTTGTAATCTCTTAAAAACGTTTTGGGGACATCTGTTGAAGATGACCCTAATTACCTGTATACCTTCCTGCAATCCCACCAAGAAAAGAAAACAGAGAAGAGGGAACAGCAAATGAGAGAGGGCAACACAACTTTGGAAGCTGGCAAGACAATGGATGGCGGCTATGTCCTGCAGCAAGGTATGGAGACTTCATTACTATGCAAAGCAGAGAACTCTCCCCGGAAATGAATACAGAACTGATCCCTCCATGTATGACGGCATCAAAAGAACCTGCGGATGAAGGAATGCCAGCAAGCTGGAACAGAGAAGTTGCCGCGGATTACAAAGTCCTGGCACAATTATATGTGTACTTGTGTTATCCAGGATTTTCAAGCTTCAGTACTTCAAGTATCAGATCCAACTTATGATGAACAAGCAGCCGCACAGATGCCAACAGTTCATTATGAATTCCCCAATGGCTACACCTGTGATTCTGGAGCAGAACGGTTAAAGATCCCTGAAGAATGATTTGACCCTTCCAATGGAAGGGGGTATCAGGAAATACAATGCTAGGAGTCGGTCACTTTTCACTGCAAGTGATGGAATGTGCAATATTGATATCAGGCCTCTATGGCGGTGACACAGGCAGGAGGAAACACAGCGGGACAGAGTTTTATGGACAGGCTGAACAGAGAACTCAGAAAGCTCCCCCAAGTATGTGGTTGAAACTGACTGTAAATAACACAACAGCGGAACAGAGGTTTGGTTCATGGGTTGGCGGCTCCATCCTGGCTTCTCTGGGCACCGGTCCCGAGACTCAGAAGGAGGAGGGAAGCAGTGTGGAGACAGGAAGTGCCCTTGAGAAGTGTTTCCTCCCCTCCACCTTCCCGTCACCTTACGTTTCACAGCTTCAGTACCTCAGGAAAAGAATGACCACCTTTTGTAGAATGTTTATATATTTTTGCATTTTTCAATTTCCACTTCAATTTCTTAGGCTTTAACTGGCTCTATAAATTAAAATTAGGTTGTGCTGTCCTTGAAATGTACTTATTCTTTTTACAGGCATTTTATAATTCTACATAAATGTCTATTTTCTCTAAATAGTTTGCTTTCAGTCAAATGCTTCGAACTCTGCTAACTGCTTTTTATTGACGAATGAAACTTACTGCCTATGCGTTTTACCTTAGGCATGCAAAATTAAATAAAAATTAGTAGCCATTCCAGAAAAAAAAAAGTTAGCCAAGGAAAGCCTGTAAGATGGAAAGATAGGAATCAAAACAAACAAAAAAAGAAAAAAGTACTGGGAGGATGAGGGAAACAAACTATATAGGAAACAGTGTATAAAAAATTGTAATAATTAAAATCCTAAGGAAAAATAGGAAGATATTACATCAAAGAATAGAGAATGAGAAACAACTCTTAGAAATTAAAAATATGATAGAAAAAAGACTCAATACAAAGATTAAAAGAGATCATTGAATAAATATCAAAAGATTAAAAATAAAAAAAACAAGATATAGGTAAAAATAAGATTAAGAAAATGAAAAGATTGATCCAAAAGGTCCAATAGTTGCCAAATAGAAGTTCCAGGGAAGGAAAAATGGGGGCGGGGGGGGAATGAAGTGGAGAAAAATAGCAATAAAATAACAAAAGAACAAAAGAGTAAGTTCTCAGATTGGAAAGGCACACCAAGTATTCAAGACAGTGAAGTAAAAACAAGACAAGCCAGGGCACATCATTCTGACGTGTAAGAAGAGCACAAGGGGTAAAGGCATGACCTTGTACAAGCTTCCGAAGGGCAGGCTGAGCGGGGCGGGGGGTTGGGGGGCGGCGCACAGGGGAGGACCCGTACAAACGACTGTGAATCAGAATGCCTATCAGACATGCGCGCTCTCAAAATGATAAACCTTATATACACCGCACCTCACCAAGCTACACGTAGTTATAACAGAGTAGGCACTATTTAACCAAAAACAACGATACAACTACATAGAGAGGATGAGGAAAGAAAATGTGGAGGGGTAGGGGAAAGAGTGGGAGGGGAACTATATCCTCATCTTCCATAGCTGGAAGTTCATATGCAATGTCTAAAATAGAAAAATCAAGAAAAATCGTAGGAACATACTACCAGTACTTAGGAACATAGAAAGATCTGGAAAAAAAAAAAAAAAAACAAAACTAAAAGTCCGTGCGTCTGAAGTGCTAGAATCAGGACTAGGGTAGGATGAGGTAGAATGCTGGGTTTTATCCATTTGTGATTTTATTTGATTTTTAAGGCCATTCCCAGATCCTCTTGGAGTTCTTGGTCTCTGAGTTAAGAACTCCAGCCATTAAAGCCATTGTATTTGAAATCTTAGTTAAAATCTGTTAGAATTTGATTTCTGATATTCTACTCATATCACCTTCGTTCTATAACTCTCAGCTTTTTCCTCTGTGCGCAACTGTTACTATGGAAACAGTTAGAAGTAAAGTTTATGTCACACAACCCCCAACTACTAGGCTCTTGATCAAGAGAAACTTACAGGGTGTCAATAAATCTTGGCAAACTCCTCTCTGATTGGAAAAAGACCATTACAGCATTTCGCACTAGAGTATACACAATGTAATCAGCTCGCGTCTTTTGCGTTCTACAGGAAGGAAAAATGAAGAGGAAAGCAGCGTTGGGGGAGGGGGGCAGATGGCATCAGGCTGTGTGGAAAATGAACATCACCAAAATTATTCCCTAAACTGAGTTTGTTAACCAAAGCTGCAAACATAAGAAACTATAAGGACTTTGATACTAAACCGCCCTGAGATTTCAGATTTTTTATTACAAAGTCAGTTATGAAGAAATGTTATTTTAAAAGTTGAGGAAAAGGGGCAATACCAGTCAGCAATAAAAGGGAATATGAAGAGTCTCAAAAAAACTCATGCTAAGCAAAAGAAGCTAGGTGAAAAAGGATACATACTATATGAACTTCTAGAAAGGCAAAAATAATTCACAGCGATCTTTTCAAATCAGCAGGTGCTTGGAACAGGATGGAGGTGGGACTGACTGCAAAGAGGCACAAGGGAACAGGGGTGACGGTAACATACTCACAGGTGTGTACACTTGCCAAAACTCACTGAAGTGTCCTCTAAAAACACTGCAATTTAGCTCTGACCGGTGTGGCTCAGTCGGCTGGCAGATGTCCCGCAAAGCAAAAGGTCGCCAGCGGGATTCCCGGCAGGGCACATGCGAGAGGCAGCCCATCGATGTCTCTCTCTCACACACTGATGTTTCTCTCCTTTTCTTTCTACCTCCCTCCCTCTCTCTATAAGAATAAGTAAAATCTTTACTATATAGAGAGAATATGAATTATAGCTTGATAAACATGACTTTTTTAACAGAACGGGGAGAAACAGGGCTATGTCCATCAATGAATAACATCTAAATGTGAGACAGGTAACAAATTATACATTTATCTCAAATGCCTGTTTCACTTTTATGAATGTGGTGTCAGCATTTTAATTTCAATCTCTTCATCAGGACAATTAAAATTTAAAAATTATGCTCCTTTGCTTCCTCCTTAAAGGGACCACGCTGTTCGAATCATGACATCAAACCCAAGCACAGAACCCCCTCCGCAAACGCAGGTTGCTCTGTTTCCTGAGAATTCAAATAACTTCACACCTGCTCCGATCACCTGCTCAGCAAGAGCACAAAGTTCGGTTCTCACAGACGAGAACCGCAAGTCGTTCTAATCAGAGACCGTGAGAGAAACAGGGCAGGAGGAAACCAGGGCCCAGAGGCGACTGTGAGTACATGCGGGAGACGACACAGACGGCAGCGCAGCTGAGACGCTGGCAAGGCTGCGGCTGCCTTGGGAAAGCTGCAGGGACGAGGGGAGCTCACTGGGCCTGGGGTAACACGGGTGGGTGGCAACGGTGAGGGGGCAACAGAGACATCTGTGAGAGGCGCGGGTGGGTGCGGGCACCGGGGAGGCGGTGAAAAGCCGTTACCTTTCAAGACCTAAAATCGGAAAGCAGTGAATGTGGATCGGGGATAGAGGGGGAGACGCCGCTGTGTGTGCGTATCATCTACAGTGAGTACATCAGACATGCAGGCGCCTCGCTGAAAATGTAGCCTGGGAACCCCCAAACGCTCCCCGTGGATCTGGGACGGTGAGTGAAAATTAAAACAACAAACTATTCTGAAAGCACAAAATATGGTATTTTCTCTCTTTTTATAGTAAAAAAAAATTAGTATTTTCATGGGTATTTCCCTGATGCATCAACCCATTTTTTTTCCAGAATCTTGCAGAAAGTAGGCAGAAAGAATGAACTTCAGAAACACTGCTCATTAGTCTCCTTAAAAGCCCTTTATAACTATAAATAATTTTTAAATTACCCCCAAACTTATTCCAATGCTTTGGTTCCCTTAGATTTTTTTAGCTACCATTCCAGGGTCTTAAGTTCTCTGAGAGGCTCTACTCCACCCTTTCCGAGGGCAATACCTAGCTCCTGAGCTGCAGAGCCTGGGTAGGACACACAGACACTGCTCGGCTTGGCGGAAAGATCACGTCCCCGTGCTGGCGACGGCACTAAGCACTGCAGGGTCCTGCCTGGAACTTCAGCTGCGCGGTCTCATTACTGCCTGCTGTTTAGTGTGTCCATTTCTAGACTTTTCCCCTTTCTCTTACAAGCAGCTTGGGTTTCCCACCTTACACCCAGGGTTGTAAATGACTTCCTACCAAAACCAAGTTGTTCTACTGTGACTTTCTAAACATTAATTAAGGTTATTCCTCAGTCTAATTCTACCTTTCAAGGTATACTTTCCTATAAATGCCACAAAATTATTTCAGTTAAATGTCAGTGAACAATGTTGCGTTACTCAATGATTAAGTCCTAACGACTCACTTGAATAATCTTGTATACTTATTGCCAATTACAGGCAAGAAAAATGAGTAGAGAGCTTGATCGAGCACCAACAAGGCACCCAAACTTGGGGTGAAACGTGAAGTACCTGTGCACTCGTCACTGTGTTTCCATCAGCCGACCTGCCCGACAACAGGCATTTGGTGGCCCGCTGTGTACCTTGAAAGGAATCTGACGTCATCTCATCCGCCCAGTACAACGTGGAGGAAACACTCAAACACCAACGAGCATCACCCACACAGTCTGAGTCCTCAGCCTGAATCACCCACATTTATCCGCGTGTCTGCTGCCGCTACAATGGTCACCATATAGGGAACTGGCAGAACCTACGGACGCTGGAGTTTCCTAATGTAACAACATCTCGTTTTGACCACTTTTACAGCATACTCAACAGTAACAGGATGGATTGCCCAAGCATTTTGCTTAGTATCTACATTAGTTGACCTGATCAGTCACACATGGTATTTTATTTGCAATCTTTTTTAATCTAGAAAAAAAAAAATCTAAAAGGACCTGACGTAAAAATAAATTTGGACCATCTGGGAAGACAGTCAAATCTGTTAGCTCGAGTTACCCTCCGGGACGTAGATTCTACCAATATAACATAAACCCATACATGAAACTACTATCAAAAAGGGGAAACGTACACAGTTCTGTGTTCTCCAGCTTTGAAAGGTAACGAGGCGTGCATACGAACATTTCCATCCGCCTGGGTTACTGCTACATTCGTTCTCAGTGTAATAGCTACAGTGGCCTTTTAAAAATACCAGTCACCTCATGTCATCTCCACGCTGAAAGCCTTACAAGGGTTTCACAACACACTCAGGGTTAAAATCAACATCCGCGCGATGGTCAAGACCCCGCGTGACCTGGCCCACCCCACCAGAACTCCCACCAGCTGTCCTCTCTCTGCAGCCCTGCTGGCCTTGCTGCTTCCCCAAAATTCCAGTCACGTTCCTGCTTCAGGAAACTTCTGCATCTGCTCTTCCTTCCTCCTGAGATGCTTTCTTGACTCTCACCTCCTCCGCATGCCGGCTCCTGTGCAAGCCCAGGGAGGCCCTCTCCCACCAACCTGTTTAAAACAGCAACTCCCTCTTCTCCCTCCCTTGTTTTTTTTTTTTGGGTTTTTTTTTTTGGCACATCACTTCTTAACATCTGTAATAGCATATTTTACTTATTAATGCAGTTTTCCCCTCTGACTAGAATGCAAACTCCAGGAGAGGTGGGATTTTTTGTTTTATTTACTTTTATACCCCAGAGCCTAGAGTAATGCTCAGCACAAAACAGACACTTAATACAGAGACTAAATCAATGTTGTTCAGTATCAGGTCTGTTTCTTGCTGTCCCCTCCCATTAGCACATGAGCTCCATGAGGACAGAGCTGGTGCTTTCCACTCTTACAGCCCCAAGTGTGAAACGGAACCAGGCCCTTAGCTGGCACTCAGCAGATATTCACTGAACCTTCACTACATTCTTTTGGCAGAAAACAGGAAAATAAATTTCTACCCATATGTACATATTCTCAACATCTTACATGGTTCTGAAAAAATGGTAGTCCAGTGAGTACTGAATCATTCCCATTTGATTTGAAAATATACATACCTACATTTTGTATATAACCCAAAGTGCAATTAAAAAAACAAAAATAATAGGGAAAGATTGGTAAGGAAACATCAGTGTTTTTGAGGTGGTAAGAAATGGCCTTTCAAAGTACAAAATTGTCAAATTATACAATGAAAATAAACTCACTTTAATTGTTCTTCTCTTGTGAATTAATTATTAAAGACTTTTTCAAAAAGGGCTTTAGCCCTTTCTTTCCCTTCCCAGCATTGAAGCTAATTCATAACACAGAATTCTGTAACTTTTTCCTTGAAAACTAGTATACATAAACACAAAGTTTTCTACTTCGGTTTCCTTTTGCTCCAAACTCCACCACACTTAAAAATGAGGATGCCAAAAACTGTGGCTACCGAAATAAATGTAAAATAACGAAGACGAGACTCTCCTTTTCAATACCAGCAAACGGTCTGCGAGCAAAGATGCTCCCAACTCAGAGCAATAAGGAGCCAGGCAGAAACCTCCCTCTGAGGTTAGGACAAAGTCCCTTCAGTCAGGAAAACTAATCTGAGAACACAAATACCAAACGGTCCTCCACCCTTGCTGTGATTACCCCAGGCGAAGCCAGAAGGTCAGCAGCTCTATACATTCATTTTCTGACCCCTCTTGGGCTTAGTCCATTGGGTCAAAATGGGCTACAGTTTACTTTAAATCTAGAGCAAATGATCTACAATTTTACCTAGTTTCACAGATAAATCCATAGGATGAACTCACCACTTGTAAAGGTCAAGAATTATAGCATTCCTGTCGAAAATGCCCAGTTAATTTTAAAATATAAAGAGGTCAGCACACTGCTTCAAAGAAGGTCCAGAGCTTACTGATGCAGCGACTGTAATTTTAGAGGCTGAAACAGATCAACAGCTGTCTTAGAAGAAGAATTTGTGCTGCTGCTTACAAAATCCTGATGATATAAGGTCTAGAAGACAGGGAAGAAAACAAGTGAGGCTGCTGCGAGCAGGTATTACTGAGCAGGTAGCGTCCAGGGAACCCCTCCACCAATCAGAAGGCACGGGGCGGTGCATTTCAAGTGGTCCACGCAGCCCTCAGCCCACGGAGATGCTTCGGGGGCAGCCGCCGACTGCCACGGACAGGACCACGAGTGAGCTCCAGGTCTCTCACCACTCACATAAAGCAAGCAGAGAGCACCTCCTCCCTTACTCTTCAGTATATTGGGGTTCTGCCAAATATCTTTAATAAAAAGGGGTGGCAAAGGTTACTGTTTTAAAAATGTCTGAAAACCAGCAGCAAGGGCTTTGGAGTCAGGGAGACCAGAGTTAAAATTCTAGATTTGTTGAATTAGGAATGGGCATAACCATGCCTGGCAAGGAACTGTGCTCAGTAAGCGGTAGGAATTATCATTTATGTGAGTAGTACTAAGTAATAAAAGAGTGACCCTCAAAATCCATATCCAAGAACCACATAGCTATCATGTGACAGTACGCAGTGTTTATTTCTCAGTTTATCACTTATCCTTTAGACACTAAAGACATGGTACCCAGGAACTCCCAAGAGCTTCTCATGCAGCTACCACCAAAGGAAGGAGGCAGGAAGGAGAGGTGGGGGAAGGAAGAGAGGGGGCAGAAGAGGGAAGAGAGAACGAGGGGAGGAAAACAGAAGGGAGAAAAAAAATGAAAGAAACAGAAAAGAAACAACTCCAAAATATGAAAAGATAATCATAAAATGAAAATCAACACATGCCTGCCACTCTTAAGAATTGTATTCAATTTCGGTATCTATAAATATTTCATTTTATGTATAAATAACTGATAAGTTAGATTTTCTTCACAAAAATGACAAAAAATGTGCGATGCCTGCAGCGAAATCACAACCGACTTCAGATGAGGTGGCATACTCAGAGGCCAAATTTCAGAAAACAAGAGTATTTTTCAACTGCCACAGCAACACACACACGCGCAGAGAGGCAAGGCACGACCCGAGCAGCTAACTACGTCTGACACACCGTGGCGGGAGCCTCAAACAGCAAGAAGCCCTAGACTCCTGCAACAGCTGCCCCCTCGGCTAGGTTTCCTTTCCGTCTTCCCCACGCTGTGGCCCTCGCCTGTGCCACGTCACAGTGGGAAGCGATGACAGGAGCCGAGGACAAGACATGGGGGAAGCAGGAGCAGACGCCGGATGCCCTCTGGGACGCTCGGGCTCTCCAGCGTCCGCATTTCCTGACCCCTGACGCATCCTGGGGCACCGCGGTGAGGTCCCGGCCGCTGCACAGAGCCGAGTCTCCCCCAGCGGCGCCGCCCGGGCCAACGGGAGGGTGCTGAGAGCAACTGAGGAAAGGAGGCTGTACCTGCTTTATTTTATTTCGGGAGTTGGTGATGCGCTCGGTGATGCTCTGGTACGTGCGAATAGCCGTCGTCAGCTCTGTGTAGTGCTGCACAATCAATTCATCCAGGTCACGGTCGCATTTCTCGTAGGCCTCCTCCAGGCGGCCCTTCTCGTTTTCTCTGTCTTCAACATCATCGCTGGTAGACAGGGTCCTGATAAAGACGGAGAATATATCAAACTGAGTCAAACTTAGAGCAAGGAGGAAGAAGGTACAGCATAGGGAATATAGTGAGTAATGTTGTGATGACTACGTATGGTGACAGTGGGTGCCGGAAATATCAGGGGGACTCTTTGTAAAGGACATGGCTGTCTAACCACTGTGACGTACACCCGAATCTAATACAAAATAATACTGAATGTAAACTGCCATTGGAAACATTAAAAAGGAAAAGGCCAGGTAGTCAACATGCTGGCCCCTTCATCCCACTAACAACAAGGAACACGATTTACTAACAGAAAACATAAAAGCAGCTTCACCGGAAATCCCAATGCCCCACCTAACTGCATTTGTTGGCGGCCTACCCAAGGAGCCTCCCTTCACTTTTTCCTTGGCATGCCCGTTTTAATCAGATACAGGCAGCATGCACGCTGCTGGAGCCTGGGCAGGTCTTCATCTGTTTGAATGAATCCTGGAAATTCCACTCCCCTTGCCAGTCTGGCCAACAAGACTGAGTGAGGACTTCTATGCACAGTGTACTCACAGGCAAGAGCAACAGGGAGCAGGCCCCTTCCCCAACACTGACTACCTTACCCAAAGCTGAGACACTCAAACAACTCAGCCATCTCACAGCCATGGGAGGGGAAGCTAAGAGAAACGCCAAGCTACTGCTGTGATGGCATTTGGCTGCCTTATCGCAGGACTTCTTGTCAGGCGGAGACGGGAAATACCCATTGTTTAGGTCGCTTTCCGTCGGTTGTCTTTTCAATACAGCTGAAAGTGTGCTAACTGATAAAAGCCACTCACACACAGAGGAGCCCCCTTCCAAACAGCTACTTAAATGACCTCGATTTGGTACAGAGCCCCCAGTGGCCTGGAAACAGGCCATGTGGATTCTCAAACCTGTTACAACAGCCATAACATCAACAATATGAGCTATACCACAAGGCAGCCCCTGCAATTACTATTCTTCCAACAGCACTAACAAGATTGATATGAATCAACAATAACCAGGGAATCAGATAGATACACTTATTAAAAATCTTTCAATAACTTAGTTTGATACACTGGCCACAGATCTGTTTCCTACATTATTTTTCTTGGATAATTTTTTTTTAATTTAGTGTTATAATCAGTAACAAAGAAACCTCTTTCTCTTATCTGTTGGCTGTGGTAATTTAGAGTTTCATTAAATTCCCTCAGATTTGTCAGTTTATACATTCAGCATAATTTATTTCATTTATCTTTTTTCATTTAGGGAGGGAGTATTTTAGGCTCTCAATGATGGATGTAATCAATTATAAGTCCATCATTAGAAATGCTTTCAGAGATGGTCTGTCAGTGAATCAATCACCTGTCCACTCCTAGATATTTGCAAGCAAAATCCTGTACAACAGACTTCTCAAAACTGTCATTTAGGCCAAAGATCTTAATTCATGAGCCACATAATGTATAAAACTTCTTTTGCAATTTAGAGGGAGATTCAGTAGGCCAGTCTTTGACGTCAATCTAACCTCCTAAAAGAATTCTGTAAATGTGTTACGGATGCCCAGAGATCTGACCTAGCATGACACTGAGCAGGGGGGCTGGGGGAGGGGGAGAGAATGTAATAAAGGAGAAAGGTAATGCCACTAAAGAATGCGGGGCACACCCAGGAAATCAGCACACTGGGAACCCTGAGATGTGAAGGAAGGCCTTTCCCATGCCAGATACTGTGTCCTCCTCTGCCAGCTGGTGAAGTCCGACACCAGACTTCCTCCAAGGTACTCTCCGGAGAGAGCACCATGCAAGTGACTGACGAATAAAGTAAATCAGAGTGGAGAATTCGCGGAGATTTGGTTTCAAAGATAGACCTACCAATATTATTTGCAATATTTGGGTACAGGGTAGCTACGTATATCTTCCTGTTATTTCTATGATATATAACTTTGCTCTTTAAATCTGAAACCTTCCAAGCTGTTAATCTAAAGTAAAGCGCAATCAGAAAATACCTTCAATGTATCAACTGTCTCAAAGGGAAGAGTTCCTAGATAATTAACGCTATTACTTCCCCTTGTAACGGCAAACAGCCACGGAACATTCCAAGCTACACTGGATCAGTCTGCCATCTTTATGATGCATCGCAAGACTTCCTCACCGCCATTTGTGGACGGAAACATGGCAAACATTTCACATTGTTTACAATAAGTAGCAGCATTACCATTAAGGAAAATGTCAGGCGCTGAGAGGACATCTTCCTGGGCATCGGCTGTCATGGGAACACATTACTATAGCGTTAGGAGTTATTTAGGAAAGAGAAAGAGTTACTGAAATGAAGACTGAAAAGTAAATTGAGTCTATGGGGGGAGTAATCTATTTTCATTTTTAGAGAAAATATTTATATAAGGAAAACAGCCTGTGCCAGCATTGCCTCCCACATCTGATACCCATCCTCTTTATATAAACTGGGCTGAATGACAATTTTCCCTTAGTAAAAAATACTAACATTAGAGAACTCTGAGAGGACAACCATTAAAGCTTGTTCTTTTTTTTTTTTTTTTTTTAATTAAAGGAAAGGAAGGCAGCAAGGATAGACAACAATAATAATAATAATGGTGGCTGACGTTCAGAGAGGCTCACCAGCTGCCGGGGACCAGCTGGGCTGCAGACGTGACGGAATGCAGGTGTGTTAAATTCCCATAACACCCTGTGGGGCAGGGCCTGCTCCTACGTCCCTCATCTTATTGCAGATGCAAAGGTCTGACGAGGTCTAAAGAGGTTAATTTGCCCCACCTCACACAGTAGGGGAAGGAATAGTCCAGGGATTCAAACCCAGGCAGGTCTGTTTTCAGATTATGCCCCTAACTGCTCCAGAGTCACGGCTCCGGAGTCAAACTGCCTGCATTAGGTCCACGGTTTCCTGCCCCCATGGCCTCGGTCTTGGAATCTCACTTTGCTCATCTCTCCAATGGAGACAGTAAGCACACCTTCCTTACAGGGCTGTTGGTTAGAAGAATTACACGAGATCAAACAAGGCCTGGCACATCATTAACACTCGACAACTGCCAGCGGTTGCTGCTTGAGGCCACAGCTGGAGCAGCGGTAGCACTGGGAGTAGCAGAAGCAGCAAAGGCAGCATTTTTCTAGGACGCAACGGAAAGGACGTCCCCTGGAGACTGGGGTTCGAATTTCACGACCCCCAAACACTAGATCACTGGGCACTGGGCGTGAGACTGGACCGCTCTCTTACTTTACTCCTTCCTCCTCAATGTCCAGAGCTGTGCCGAGTCTGAGGTGTGTATCCTGCTTACGGACTAACGAGTTAGCCTGCCGCAGTTTTATGGATGCTGGTGGAAGACACAAACTCCTGGGGCAGAGACTAAGGACTTTCATACCCACAGCACCAGCATGTCTGCTCCGTGTCCTTTCCCCCAGGTCCCTTGGGGGTTAAGCAGATGGGCCCAAATGGATGCCTGCCCACACTGCGCGTTACTAGAGAGAACCCTGAGCTTAGAAACCCGAATCTTTATACTGGGCAGTAAACACGGCTGCCCTCTGCTCTACAGGGCGAGATTCTATCTTCCAAAGGTGCTTGCGAGCAAACATCCTGACAAGAGAGTCGGAAACAAAGGCACTCGGTGCTCTTGCTCAAAAGAACTCCCAAAACACAACACTCCACGGAGAACTGTCTCCCCACATGAAACCGAACTCGCTGGGCTTCTCCAAGGAAAGCATGATGTCAAGTAAATACAAATTCATTTCTAACCAGTTTTCATTTCGGCAAAAGAAGGTCAGAAATACAATGTCTCACACAAAGACTATCTGCAAAATGAATGAGCGATAGACCAAAAGAACAGACTGCTTCCAGGGAGAAAGTCCCCAGGCATTCTACCAACCCCCAGCAAATTTCGGTGGGAAATTATCTTACTCTGAGCCAATCACTGCATCCGAACTGACGGCAGCGCAGAAGAGAACACCTTACACGTAGGTCACCCCGCCAGCCAGGTACGGACCCCCTCCTCAGCCTGCTAAGCCTCCATGCGATGGAGAGCTCACCAGTTCCCAAGGCGTTCACTGCAATTTTGACCAGCTCCCCTTACTACAAAGCCTTTCATTACAATACAATAAATACAATACAATACGCCTCTTTGTGCCTACCCATTGACCCTAGTTCCCCCTTTCCCAGTAACACAAAATAACTCTGTTCCCTCTTCTCCAAAGTTTCTCTTTAAATGGTAAAGGACTCTCCGCATTTCTTTCTTCCTCAGGTTAAACACCTCCAACTTCCTCAACTGTTTCTTCCACAACCTGGAAGCCCAACCTCCTGGTTGCTTTCCTCCAGAGACCCCTCAAAAGCGGCACTCACTCACTTAGAACTTACTTACTCTGTGCCCAGCATTAATCTAAGTGGTTGGCACAAAATAATCCATTTATTCCTAACAACAATTATGAGGTAGGTGTCATTACTGCTGCTCCTTTACCAATGAAGAGACTGACTTGGGTTTTCCACGCACAGAGCTTTACAATGGGCAGTCAGGCCTCAAACCCGGGCTGCCTGGTTCTTAAAGACTGCCCCCCGCCCCCCGCCCCTCAGGAAGAGGTACTCAGAGCTGAACACAGCATACTCTTAATATGGCGTGACCAGTCAAAACAGGAAGAGATTTCATAGCCCATAAAATGGGCACTAGCCCAAAGCGACACTGCATTTTTTTATTGGGTCCAAAAATTAACCAAGATCCCTTTGACGTTAAGCCCTAACAAGCACCAGCTCTCACTGATCCTCTACTTGGAAAATTTTAAAACTACGTGCAGAAACTTACATGCATTCCTGTGTCCTACATGCAGAGAAGGAAAGGTGAAAGTGAGGCAAGGAGCCTAAATCGAATGTCTATTACACACCAGGCAACACAGTAGTTACTTTGCACACCTAATCTAAGGCAATCCTCAAAACAGTCTGGTGAGATAGTATCGCCACCTGTTTTACGGATAAGGAATCAAAGGGACAGAAGGGTAAAGTACCTTTCGCACATGCACACAGTTAATTATATCAGAACTGGCATTAAAACCAAGTATGTTTGACTCCATAGCCCATGCTTTTTCCACTACACGTCACAAAATCCTACTTTTCCCGCCCCGAGCTCCTGAGCTGCAGGACTACGCCATAATCAAGCTACAGCTCACATGGAGAGAGAAGAGCTGACAGCTACAGATGTACAAGGAGCACTAAGCAGCATTTTTAGTAGTGACGTCGAATCTGGACAAGCTGATTTAGAAAGCATGAGCTGAAAGACATAAGCAGATGACAAACAGTTTAAAGTTGCCACCCTAAGACTCATTCAAGTTACAGAATCATTCTTTAGATATTTTTTCCCATTCCTATCTCAAAACCATTATGATTTATGACTTTCCCAAATTCATGAAGGAACATAAATGTGTAAACTAGATTTCTGTTAAGCTCTACACAAAGACATTTCTGGATCACTAAGAACTTTTTTTTACTCAGACAGCTCTGGCATTTTGCATGATGAATTAAATGCATCTCTAACCATGAATAATTAACCCCCAGGAAGATATGTATTTACCTAATGGGCTAAAGGACCATGACACGCATGTTAAGCCACTGTTAACAGCACCCAATAGGATGTTAGATGGTTCTAGTGAATTCAGTCATCAGCTCCAAGCAAGCCCTATAAACAAGCAAAACCCAGCACAAATAACTGCAGATCTAAAACCGAATTGGTCAGTTTCCTTTTTTATATCAGCTTCTGTATTTCAGGGTAGCCACGCAAGTGTTTCGGAAGGGAAATAACTAGCCACTATCCCTGGCTTCTCTATGGAGCAATTTTGCTTTCACTTGCGATTTAATAGGGTAACGGAGTGCAGACAGGAGAGAACATACACAAAAGTCATTATTACTCTTTAAAAAGACAAAGGAACAACCCAGTAAAAGAAAAAGCACACCTATGAAAATAAGGTTAGTCACCCAAAGGGAACCCATCATTCAAAAGGAACAGTAACCTTCAGTCAAAGACACAAGAGCCGGGTGCAACAAGAAAGAAGACGAATCTGGAGTACCACCACTAGAAATACACCAGAAACGCTTCTTCCTCCTCTCATCAGATCTGGCAAGCATGAGGTTTGACCTGGGCCAAGTCGCTTAAGTTCGCTGGGTCTATTTCTCTCCTGTCAAACGGACAAGAGAGTAAGAGTACCTGCCTCACCAGGTAGTGATGAGGATTGGACACGTGTGTAATGGGCTTTGGAAAATACAAAGTGCAGCCTTGGATGGTGTAGCTCAGTGGATTGAGCGCGGGCTGGGAACCAAAGGGTCCCGGTTCGATTCCCAGTCAGGGCACATGCCTGGGTTGCAGGCCAGGTCCCCAGTGAGGGCCATGTGAAGAGCAACCATATATTGCTGTTTCTCTCCCTCTCTGTCTCCCTCCCTTCCCCTCTAATAATAAATAAATAAAATCTAAAAAAAAAATACAAAGTGCAATCGAAGTGTGGACGTATACACCATCAGCAATGAAACACATCATCCATAAATCACAACGTTGTTAGCCCAAATTCCCTAAAGCCTCCTTCATTCAAAAGTTCCTGAGGATACTTATTTATGAACTGACATCAGCCCTTGTCTCTGTATTCGCATGGGGCTGGGTACAATGAGTGCTTAGGAAAAGCTAAATAATGAGCAGCAGCCAAATGCAGGATCTGAAGAAGGCGCAGAAGGCAGTCCCCTGTTTCAAGAAACAATTGCAACTAAATGATCTCCCACAGGGGAATGCCTGTTCAAAAATGTCTAGGGAAGGACAAACAATAGGAGTGACCCTATTTAGTTCATTTATTCATTCAACAGATAGTCATGAAGTGCCTCCTCCTTAGCAGGCCCAGCGCTAAGTGGCTGGACATGCGGCTGTGAACAAAACCAATCCCTGCCTCAAGAAGCATCCATTCTCCTGGGGAAGCAATAAAACAAAAAGAGAAACATGACAGGTGGGGGCCCAGGCAGCAGTGGCGGAAAACAGAGGGCAGGGTGGGAGGGTGGAGGCTGTTTTACAAATGGAGATCAGGAAGGGCCTCTCGGAGGGCACTTGAGTGGAGCCTTCTGGGCAGTGAGGGGAGGGAGGTGGCACTCTCCAGAAAACCCGATTCCAGAGAGAACAGAAGACAGGCTCTGAAGCAGCACGTCTGGCCTGCTCGAA
>PVJI01019080.1:0-31868 GCA_004026765.1 Micronycteris hirsuta
CAAACTGACAATAACCAAAGGGGAGGTGGGAGAGGACAATGAGGGGGAGGAAGGGGGAAGGGTTTCAGGCACATCTATAAAGGACACATGGACAAAACCAAAGAGGGGTAGGAACAAGGGTGGGACATGGGAATTGCTGGGGTGAGGGGGAGTGGTGGAGGGAAATTGGAGACAACTATACTTGAACAACAACAACAATTTTTTAATAAAAATAATAAAGGTTCATTTAATAAATAACTACATGGATGAATGATTTAATGCTACTTTTTGAGAAGTAGAACAAACATGAGTTAGTGAAACAGATGAGTAAAGTGTCCAAGGGGAAAGAAAAAGCTGAGTCATGTGTGTGCCCTGCACCAGCCTAGGAGAAAATGCTATTTAAAAGAAACACAAAAAAAAATCTGTTAAATAACTTATTTTAGGTATTTGTAAAAGTTAAGCACAAAACTCTTTTGATAACTTCCATATTTGTCACCAATAAAATAATGTAAGATTAGAGCCATATTATAGACAGAATGTTGAATTTTATTCACATTAAATAACAGTAAGTAGTAAGGAATATTTGTAAGTTTGCTAATAAAAAATAAGATTGTGAGTGACCTTTGAATAGCAAAGACAGAGAGAGAATGGCCTTTTCAACGTTCGATTGTGCCTCTAAGTAAAATGCTTGGCAATCTACCTACAAAGCTATATGTGATAATGGCTTTTTAGGTCCCTGTGAAGATCAGATTTTGCGAAAGAAGCAATTTGTAAAAGTGACACACATGCCAGTACCATTGGAAATCATAAGTGTCAACTCCAATTTTAATTGATGAACATAAGTTTCTTTAATATTTCTTATAATAAGGGCTTGGTGATGATGAACTTCTTTAACTTGACCTTATCTGGGAAGCACTTTATCTGCCCTTCCATTCTAAGTGATAGCTTTGTTGGATAGAGTAATCTTGGATGTAGATCCTAAGAAATAGAAGATCAAAAACTATGAATAATAAAATGACAACAACTCACAACTATCAACAACTGAACCTAAAAAAAAAAAAACGGAAATAAAAAACTAAGCAAACAACTAGAACAGGAACAGAATCAGAGAAATGGAGCTCACATGGAGGGTTTTCAGTGGGAAGGGGAGGGGAAGATGGGGGAAGGTACAGGATATGCATAAGCATAATTGGTAGGCATAAAATAGACAGGGAGAGGTTAAGAATGGTGTAGGAAACAGGTCAAAGAACTTATATGTACAACCCATGGACATGAACCAAGGGGTGGGGAATGCTGAAGGGTAGGGGCTGCAGGGCAGGGGGGGATAAAGGGGGAGAAATTGGGAAAACTGTAATAGCATAATCAACAAAATATACTTAAAAATAAATTGATGAACATAATGAAATTATAATGTTATTTCCTTGTGAGGTTTTGGAAAAAGGTGGGTAGGGAATGTACAAAAGTGAAGCCTTTATAGGCTGGAATAAAGATGCATCAATTTTGATAACATAAAATGCATTAACTAAAATTGTTATAGCATGCTGCATTAATATTTCCCTGTACTTTAGACTTTGCATACAATCAATGTTGAAGATCATCTTTGCCTTTGAAGTGGAGTCATGCCTGTAGTACACATTAGTCATATAAAAGGTTGAACAGTGAAAATAAATTCAGCATTTAAAGACAATTTGTCTGATTTATTCAGTGGGTTCTTCCAAAGAGGTGATACCAGAAACTATTGCTTTTTGTATTGAAGTTACAAATTCTTTCAGAATTACTTAGTTTTTTCTTCTACATCAATATTAATAAAAATAAAGAATAGTTACATATTCCTTAAGAAATACAGGCTCAAACAATTTATGACCCCTAATAATCCAATGCTCTTTACAGAGCCATCACTGGTAGAAGTACCAAGACAGAGCACATTATGTGTCACTCCTCCTAGATCCTAATGTTTTAAACAGTAGGAAAGAACATAACTTTAAGGAGAAAAATAATGTACACGAGAATGGCCAATGGAGAAAGGGAAGTAGAGATACTGCCACTTGTTTTCCATGAACGATGGTGTGGAATTTAGAGGCAGATGGTCTGGAACAGGTGTGACTATAATTTGAGGAGACTGCTTGCTCCTTTAGTTACTCAGAGCACTGTGATTATTATTTTGGAAGCACAACCACAGGATTTTATTGCGTCACTTGTTGTAGCCTTTCCCTTTACCCTAATAGCTATCTTTCTAAATCACTGACTGGCAGTCAACAGATTTACCCTCTTCCCTCCATGCCATTACAAAAAGAGATGTGTGCACACCCGTGTTCATGTATACACATGTGCACTTTTGTGTGTCACTGTGCTTGTATGCAATGGATATTGTACATTAAGGTTCTCTGTGAAATATCCTTCTGCAAGTTCCTATGTTTATTTTCATGAGTAATTAAATTTAGTCAAATTAATAATTTCCTGAAAATCTAGGCAAAAACTAAAGAAAGGAGGTAACTTTTTAAAAAAAGATAGGGAAACTTGTCTTTTTTGCCATTACTTTATGTCTTAATGAACAAATGATACCTGGGCTTTTTCTGAAGTCTTTGCTTGGCTGGAAGACCCAAATGCTACCTGGACCCTTTTCATGTGTTCACTTTGTGAGTATTCTGACTTATAAACTGTGACTTTCCCTTGATTTTTTATAAAACTGTTTAGAAGCCTGTGCTTGAACATGTACTTAATACTTTAAAAAACTGAGATCTGTATGTATAGTTAATTTCCCTTTCTCCTGCTGTCTCCATTTCAGTTTCTTGAGTTTCTGGGAAGGCCTGGTTTCCCCAAAGGAGCAATATCTGGTAGAAGTGTGAAGGTCTGATCAAAGAAAAAAATCCATCACAGCCAATGAATTAAGGACAAGAAGGTTTCCACTCAGGTAGGACCTCAATCTCATACGTTCAACCACCTTAAATAAAGTGTGCTGATGGCTTGGGAAAAAAATGGATATATAACCTACCCTACAGGAAGCTATTTGCAATTCCCTTGGAGGCTGTGGTGTTTATCAGATAATACCTTAGAGGAAAAGGAATACAATAACAGTATGATGCTTTCTTCCATTTTTAGCTCATTGTTGCTGAGTACACTTGGTGATCTTGGTGCCTGTGGCTTAATCCCAGGAGTTTATGTGTGTGGAGAGCAGATTAACCCTTTGGGTACATTCTCCTGAGACAAATAATTTTCGTAGATTGTCTTCTTGCTCTAGCTGCTTGTCAAAACTAAGGACAACAATTTTATCTTCATTAGCCATTTGAGATTTAAAAATTTAGGGGAAAGGGAATAATGAAGATATCTCATTATATGGCAAAACAAAAGACACTAGTGACATCAAAATCAGGACCCGTCCATCCCATTCACAGTTATATCCTCGGGGACTAACACCCAAGTTAGTACTCAGTGTGAAGACACATGTTGGATGACTGATGGATGATTAATGAAAAAAGGTTAATATGGTAGAAAAGGTATTTATCCTTGTATTTCCTGTGTGTTTACTTCTGTATTCGAAGGGGCCAACACTGTAAGTGACACGTGGAGTATAAACAATAAAACTTGTTGAAAGTATAGATAAATCCCCATGACTCTAAGGATAATTATAAAGGCAACACAGAACCCAAGGTCTCCATCTGCCAAGGTCTATGGCAGAAGTATCCATGAGATGAAAGCACGGACCTCAGACTACTGATATAATAGACAGAATTTATCTAGTTTTAGCCATTTACATATCACCCCATTACATTTCAGCATTCTTCCTACATTAGATCTACTGTTTTTTTTTTAACTTTATTGTTGTTCCAGTACAGTTTTCTGCCTTTTCTTCCCACCTCATCCCCCCACCCCAGCCATCTCCACATCCCTCCCCTGATTCTAGTCCCCTTGGTTTTGTCCATGTGTCCTTTGTAGTTGCTTCTGAAAACCCTTCTCCCCTTCCCCCCATTATCCCATCCCACCTTCCCTCTGGTTACTGTCAAATTGTTCTTCATTTCAATGTCTCTGGTTATTTTTTGCTTGCTTGTTTGTTTTGTTAATTAGGGTCCACTTAAAGGTGAGATCATATGGTATCTGTCTTTCACCACCTGGCTTATTTCACTCAGCATAATGCTCTCTTCCATCCAGGCTGTCACAAAGAGTAGGAGCTCCTTCTCTGCTACATAGTATTCCACTGTGTAAATGTACCATCGTTTTTTGATCCATTCATTTACTGATGGGAACTTAGGTTGCTTCTAGCACTTTGCTATTGTAAATTGTGCTGCTATGAACATTGGGGTGCATAGGGTCTTTTGGATTAGTGTTTCAGGGTTCTCAGGATATGATCCCAGAAGTGGAATTGCCAGGTCAAAAGGCAGTTCCATTTTTAGTTTTTTGAGGAAATTCCATACTGTTTTCCATAGTGGTTTCACCAGTCTGCATTCCCACCAACGGTGCACCAGGGTTCCCTTTTCTCCACATCCTCTCCAACACTCGTTTGTTGCTTTATTTATGATGGCCATTCTCACCAGTGTGAAGTGGTATCTCATTGTGGTTTTAATTTGCATCTCTCTGATGGCTAGTAATGTTGAGCATCTTTTTATATGTCTCTGGACACTTTGTATGTCCTCCTTGGAGAAGTGTCTGTTCAACTACTTTTCCCATTTTTTAATTGGGTTGTTTGTCTTCCTGGAGTGGAGTTGTGTGAGCTCTTTATATATTTTGGAGATCAAACCCTTGTCTGAGGTATCATCTGCAAATTAATTTTCCCATATGGTTGGTTCTCTTTTCATTTTAATGCTGTTTACGTTAGCCATGCAGAAGCTTTTTATTTTGATGAGATCCCATTTGTTTATTCTTTCCTTTATGTCCTTGCTCTAGGGGACATATCAGTGAAAATATTGCTGTGTGAAATATCTGAGATTTTTCTGCCTATGTTCTCCTGAAGGACTTGTATGGTATCACAACTTATACTTAAATCTTTTTTCCAACTTGAATTTATTTCTGTATATGGTGCAAGTTGGTGATCAAGTTTCTTTTTTTTTTTTTTTGCATATATCTGTCCAGCTCTCCCAATATCATTAGTTGAAGAGGCTATTCTTGCTCCATTTTAAGCTGCTGTCCCCTTTGTCAAATATTAATTGACCATAGAGCCCTGTGTTTATTTCTGGGCTCTCTATTCTATTCCATTGGTCCATGTGTCTGTTCTTATGCCAGTACCAGGCTGTTTTGATTACAGTGGCCTTGTAATACAGTTTGATATCAGGTACTGTGATTCATCCTACTTTATTCTTCTTTCTCAAAATTGCTGCAGCTATTAAGGGTCATTTGTGGCTCCATATAAATTTTTGAAGTGTTTGTTCTATAGCTGTGAAATATGCCATTGGTACTTTGATAGGGATTGCATTGAATCTATAAATTGCTTTGGGTAGTATGGACATTTTGATGATGTTGATTCTTCCAATTCTTGAGCATGATACATGCTTCCATAGGCTTGTGTCTTCCTTAATTTCTCTCTTTAGTGTTGTATAGTTTTCTGAGTACAAGTCTTTTACCTTCTTTGTTATTTTTATTCCTAGGTATTTTATTTTTCTTGTTGCTATATCAAATGGGGTTTTTTTTGCCTGATTTCTCTTTCTGATATTTCATTGTCATTATATAAAAATTTCTTTGATTTCTGAATATTCACTTTGTATTCTGATTTTTTTCCAAATTCATTTATTAGTCTGAGCAGTTTTTTGGTGAAATCTATAGTATTTTCTGAGTACATTATCATGTCATCTTCAAACAGTCAAAGTTTTGTTTCCTATTTTCCAATTTGGATACCTTTTATTTCTTTTTCTTGTCTGATTGCTATAGCTAGGACTTCCAGTACTATGTTGAATACAAGTGGTGAAAGTGGACAACTTTGTTTTGTTTCTGATCTTAGTGGGAAAGTTTTTAGTTTTTGTCCATTGAGCATGATGTTGGCTGTAGGTCTCTCATATATGGCCTTTATTATGTTGAAGAATGCTTCCTCTACTCCCATTTTAATGAGTGTTCTGATTATAAATGCATGCCGTACCTTATCAAATACTCTTTCTGCATCCATCAATATGATCATGTGACTTTAGTCTTTGCTTTTGTTTGTGTGATGTATTACATTTATTGATGTGTGAATATTGTACCAACCTTGCATCCCTGGGACGAATCTCACTTGATCATGGTGTATGATCTTTATAATATATTGCTGGATGAAGTTTGCCAATATTTTGTTGAGAATTTTAGCACCTATGTTCATCAGTGATGTTGGCCTGAAGTTTTCTTTCTTTGTTATGTCTTTTCCTGGTTTGGGGATTAGGATGATGCTGGCTTCATAAAAAGAGTTTGGGAGTCTTCCATCTTCTAGGATTTTTTTTTGGAATAGTCTGTGAAGGATAGAAGTTAGCTCTTCCTTAAATGCTTTGTAGAATTATCCTGTGAAACCATCTGGTCCAGGGCTTTTGTGTGTTGGGATTTTTTTGATTACTGCTTCAGTTTCATCAGCTGTTAGTGGTCTGCTCAGGCTTTCTGCTTCTTCTTCGTTCTTTTTTGGAAGATTATATGTTTCTAGAAATTTGTCCATTTCACCTAGGTTTTCAAATTTCTTGACATATAGTTCTTCATAGTAATTTCTTACAAGCCTTTGTATTTCTGTGGTATCAGTTGTAATCTCTCCTCTTTCATTTCTGATTGTGTTTATTTGGGTCCTCTCTCTTTTTTTCTTGAGGAGTCTGCTTAAAGGCTTATCTATTTTGTTTATCTTTTCAGAGAACCAGCTCCTGGGTTATTGATCCTTAGAATTGTTCCTTTAGTCTCTATGTCTTTCAATTCTGCTCTGATCTTGTTATTTCCTTCCTTCTACTTGCTCTGGGCTGTCTTTGTTGTTGTTCCTCCAGTTCTTGTAGGTATAGGGTTAGGTTGTTTATTTGAAACTGTTCTGTCTTTTTTAGGTAGGCCTGTATCACTATGAACTTCCCGCTCAGGACTGCCTTGGCTGTATCTTATAAGTTTTGGATTGTTGTGAGTTTATTTTCATTTGTTTCCAGAAACTTTTTGTTTTTTTCCTTAATCTCATTCTTGACCCATTCATTGTTTACTAGCATGCTATTCAGTCTCCATGAGTTTGAGTGTTTTTGAGTCTTATCCTTGAGGTTGATTTCTAATTTCATTCCTTTGTAGCTGGAGAAAATTCTTGATATGATTTCAATTTTCTTGAATTTGTTGAAACTTGTTTTGTGTCCTATAATGTGGCCTATCTTTGAAAATGTTCCATGTGCACTTGAAAAGAACGTGTATTTTGCTTCTTTGGGATGAAAGGCTCTCTCTATATGTATCGGTTAAATCCATTTGATCTAGTGCATTGTTCAATGCTGTAATATCTTTGTTGATATTGTGTTTGGGAGGTCTATCCATTTTTGACAGTAGGGTGTTAAAATGCCCTACTATAATTATGTTGCTATGAATATCTTTCTTGAAGTCCTCCAAGATTTTCTTTATGTATTTGGGTGCTCCATGTTGAGTGCATATATATTTACAATGTTTATGTCTTCTTGGTGGATTCTTCCCTTGAGTATTATGAAGTTACCTTCTGTATCTCTTTTTATGGCCCTTTTTTTTGAAGTCTATTTTGTCTGATATGAGTATTGCTCCCCTGACTTTTTTTTTCCCCATCCATTTGCTTGGAATATTTGTTTCTAGCCCTTCACTTTCAGTCTACGTAGGTCTTTTGTTTTGAGGTAGGTCTCTTGTAGGCAGCATATGTGTGGGTCATACTTTCTTACCCATTAAGCTAGTCTATGTCTTTTCATTGGAGCAATCAATCCATTTACATTTAAGGTTATTATTGATAGGTACTTGTTCATTGCCATTTTTTTGTACCGGTCTTCCTCTCTCTCTCTCTCTCTTTTTCTTCCTGTTCTTAAAGCAGTCCCTTTAGCATATCTTGCCCTGCTTGTTTGATGGAAGTGTATTCTTCGAGGCTTCTTTTGTCTGGGAAACTCCTTATTTCACTTTCCATTTTAATTGAGAACCTTGCTGGATGAAGTAGTCTTGGCTGCAGGCCTTTGGTTTTCATTATTTGGAACATTCCTTGCCATTCTCTTCTGGCTTGGAGTGTTTCCATTGAGAAGTCAGCTGCTAGTCTTATCGGGGCTCTCTTGTATGTTACTTCCTGTTTCTCCCTTGCTGCCTTTAAGATTCTCTCTTTGTCTTGGAATTTTGCCATTTTAATTATGATGTGTCTTAAAGTGGGCCTCTTTGGGTTCCTCTTGATTAGGACTCTGTGTTTCCTGGATTTATGTGACTTTTTCTCTTGTCGAATTAGGGAAGTTTTCCATCATTACTTTTTCAAACAGGTTTTCTATCCCTTGCTCTTCTTCTCCTTCTGGTATTCCTATTATATGGATATTATTACATTTCATGTTTCCCTGCAGTTCCCTTAACTTCTCTTCATTCTTTCTGACTCATTTTTCTTTTTCTTGCTCTTTCTGGGTGTTTTTTTCTACCTTGCCCTCCAACTTGCTGATTCAATCCTCTGCTTCATCCAGCCTGTTTATAATTCCTTCTAGTGTGTTTTTATTTCCAATATTTTATTGTTCATTTCTTCTTGGTTTTTGTTTATAGTTTCTGTATCCTTTTCCATGCTGTTGTAGTTCTCACTCAGTTCCTTGTAGTTGTCTGTGAGTTCCTTGAACATCTTTATAACTATTATTTTAAATTATATATGTGAGTTTGCTTACCTCCATTTGATTTAGTTCTTTTATTGTGGAGTCTTCCATTGCATTTGATTGCATGTTCTTTTTTTGTCTCCCCATTTTAGGTGACTCTTTTTGTTTGTTTCTATGCTTCCTGATGTTTTGCTTTGCCAGCTGTCTTTGTAGGGTGAACTTCGATTGTAGGGACGCTATGGGATTCAGTGGTGTGGTCTCTTTGATAGTCTTGTCTGGATGTTCTAGGTTTGCCCTTTCTTCTGTTTGTGTGGCCTCTCTTGTGCTTGGGTTTTAACTTTTGGTGGTTCCTCTGTTGGTGGTTTCTCTCCTCTATTGGGTATACTGATGTTCGCAGCTCCTACCTATTCTTGTATGTGATCAGCAGCAGGGGGTAGGAAAAATGGATTAAGACAAAGGGAGAGTATTCTACTGGATTTAAAGTACCAACAAGTAGAGAAGAGATAGGAGATTCTTTGTATAAGTATAGTATTAACTGTGATATATCACCCAACTAACCACTTTCTATAAAATGTGAAAGAGAGATAACACTCTTGTTAGAGGGGAGGAGTATTCTGAGCCGAATCCAGAAAACAGAGCACTTGTGCAAGGTTAGATGATGAGATATAGTGAGAGTAAAGGATAGAAAGTAGGCATAGTGTGCAAGAGAATAGAGTTAACCACAATGATAATAAAGCTCAGGAGTAAAGTGAAGTGGGCTTAGATCAGGGAAGGCTGCTGTGTAGTATTTGCAATTGTATGGAACAACAATTATTTACAATAGTACTGGATCAACAATAATATGACCAGAAATATATGATTTAAATAACCAGAATAGAAAGTACCCTTACAAGAGTATTGTGTTATTGGAATATGAGTGAGGTGAAAGAAGGAAAATTAAAATACAATAGAGAGAGAATAAGAAAAACCAGTCAAACCATAAAATTAAACAGAGAAATAAAATGAAGAGAACTAAACAGAAATAAGAGAAATTTTAAAAATACTAATAAAATACAAAGTAAAAATAATAAAATAATAATAATAATACAAATAAACAATAAAATGCCAGTTCTATTGGATAGCAAAGTGACATATGTCTCAGTTTCTCAGTTTTGGGGGGTTAACCTTGTGCTCTCCCTTTTAATCTGTCTCTGGACCTTTCGCACTTCCATGTTGTATTGTCTCACTTGGGGGAAGAAAAAAAAAGAAAAAGAGAGAGAAAGGTGGCAAAAAAAAAAATAAACCTCCTACTGATTTTAAACCTGTTGAATGAGTTCTGCTGGTCTTCCTGAATGCCACAGGAAGAGAGAGGCTGTGCTTCGCTTTTCTCCCTTCTTATGGTTTTGCAAGGATGGGGGTCAGGTCTGGGCCACAGTATTCACAGTTGTCCAGCCTCCAGCCCAGGTTCTCTGTGAGCTGTCAGGACCCCACTGTCCATCTGCACCGGGTCTGTGCCTTTAATTCACCCGAGGTCCGTTCGTTGTGCCTCCTCCTTGTTCTTTTTGAGCCCGCTGTGGCTGGAGCCCACCCCCAAGGCAAGGCAAGCAGTGCCACTCAGCCTACAGGCAAACAGGAGAGTCAAGATTGGGCACTGGGCTCAAATCAGCTTCAGGGCTAGTGGTGCCACGAGCAGCCAGAATCAGCCACAGGCCGAGCATCACTAGTCAGCCTCCATGCGAGTGGCGCGACTCAGCTGCCAGGCCAGCGGCCTGAGTCAAGCGCAGGCATGCAGCTCAAATCACCTTCGGATAGAGCCAGCCACTGCAAGGGTTCCTTACAAAGCAGCTGCCCGCTGTTCTTAACAAGTGCATGGCTTTTTGCACAGCCCAACTTTCTAACAAGTCTGGAGATTATCTGGTTCAGGATCCGACAGGTCTCAACTCTTCTCCTTTCTCCAGGTGTTGCCTGGATCCCCAATTTGTCTGGTAATGACCTAGCTGGCATCCGCAGTCCCAGCGGGTATATACTGCCTCTGTGTGTCTCCCACTTCATCTCAATTCCCCGCAGTGAGTTCAAGCATCTGGATCCCTCCTGGTACCTGGCTGCCCTCCCTGCCCTGGTAGAGGAGAGAGCTGGTGATCTAAGTCTCCCAGTATCCTGTGACAGGCACCAGGCGCGGACCCACAGTAGCCTAGGTCCCTACACAGATCCTAGGGACATTACCGTCCTAAAGCAATCTTCTCACCATCTGTTTTTCAATGTCCTCTACAATTTTTGGTCTCCAAACTTCATATAAGCTGGGATTCCATTGGCTGTTCACTGTGTTCCTCAGAAAATTGTCGAGGTGTTCCAGCTGGGCACAGGGAGAACTGGGCTCCGCTCCCACCTACATCGCTGCCATCTTTTTCTGTCTAGACCTACTGTTAAATGACTTGAATATGGATAGAAAATCCCTCTGATAAGCTTCTGTCATATTATTTATAAAATGCAATTTTGAGAGCATTTTGATAAAGACAAAGTTAAGGGCAATTTTAGAATCACTAACTGCTAAAATTATTATTTATATTTTTCCATAGGTGGGTAGGACAGTCATAATACTGCAGCTGTCTCTGTAATCTGCTGTTGCCATTTCACGTACTCCCAAGAGAAACAAAATCCATTTTATTAAACAAGGAATTTAAAATTTAGCATATTATAGCTTCCACAAAATCAACTCACTCTCTCATTTTTTATTTGAGGTTTTTTTTTATATGATGATTTTTTTCTTTTGTTTTTTTAACTGTATCAAATGTTTATGAATTTGGTGAAGTCCTCTGTACTGACATAAAATCAATAAAAGTCATAGGAATGAAAATAAATTCTCACAAAAATTTATAAATTTCTACCTGAATTGAAATTCAAGTAAATTGGCATGAAATTCATAAGGAAAAAATTAGAAGGAATACTTACAGTAGGACCTCAAAATGGTTGTACATGTATATCTTATAAGTGATCTATGATCAAAACAGACTATATGTATGTCCAAACAGAAATGCAACTTTTTAAACCACATTTCCATGCCAGGCCATATAACAACTTTCCAATCCAATAAGTACATTAAAATAATTCTTGGTTCCAACAGTTTCTTAAATCAACATGTAGAAAAATAGAAAACTTATCTTTAACTCCGAGAAGTCTGGGCAGTTACTAGTTAAGGAAAGTGTATTTTTCTACAGGCCCAAACCTCGTTATAAATAGCAGTCAGACTGGAGAAACCCCTGGACGCTGAATGGGCTTTCTATATATAGCCTTTCCTTTCTGTAAAGGCTTTTAGAAGGATGCTATCTTTTGTGAAAACTTGGGCTTTATAAAGGGCACAGAAACAGAAAGGTCAGTGACTCATAGACCTTGAAAAGAGTTTAAATATTTTCCTTAGTCTGGGAACCCACATTTTGGAGGCATGAAAACTGAAGCCCAAGAGGTAAATATTATTTTCTGAGCATCAAATAGCAAACAAGTAATAATAATGGCACTTAAACCTCTGTCTTCTAAATCCTTTGAATGTGGCATATGTATTATAAATTTCAATAACAACTAATTTTCATCCACAATACCACATTCCCATGATGCCTCACCCCTCTTTGCTTCTTTATGAGGGATGATAACATTATTTGGAAACTTTATCCATAATTAACATGTTTAAATTTTGCTTTATGTATCTCATTTTGAAATGCTATCCCTATGTTGAAAAAGTGTAGAGGCATTTTCTTTCCTTTTTGAAATGCCTCTGCCCTGCATTTATGATCTTTCACTATTGAACTATAATATAACAATAAGCACAGAAACACATTTTAGTAGGAGTAACAGGGTTGGGGGAATAGTTGACATAAAGGGAGATAGAGGGAAGAGAACAGAAATTTGACTTATTTAAAAAACTTAATGGCAAATTAGATCATGTTTGGCTGTACCTAATACAATATAGTCCTCTTTAATTTAAATTCCAGGTTAACTTTTGTTGTTTGCATTGTCACGAACTAGTAAACAAAGCAACGTGATTTTTGTGCTCCAGCATTTTGTATCAATTTCCTAAAGATTACTTCAAGATCTTTTTTGAGTAAATAAAAAAAAAAGACTTGTATTTAAATTATTTTCCCTCCTTGCTTGCATTTTAATAACTTGGTAAATTAAATTTAAACTCCACAGTTATGATTCACCTTGTCCCACATTTTGTTAAACCACTGGGAATCCTGTACATGTGTGTGTGCACACACATACACACACACTTTTCTATCAACTAGTGTGCTGCCTTTGCAACCAGTAAAATAGAATTCTCAGTCAAAAAAATTATTATAATCTAGACAAAAATAAGATATGACAATGGGCCCAGCCATTGGTAAAAGTCCCCTTAAGTGATGTACATGTGCAGCATGGTTGGAGGACTTTCTTCAGATGAAGCACTTAAATAAATGTATAACTAAACATGGCACTAATTTCATATCTGAAAACCATTTTATTTAATTCTTTTGCAAGTGCTTGTCCTATGAGTTTTATTCTTCAGTTATACTATAACAATCTCAAGAGGTGGCATGAATGACGAAGTGATATCAAAATGACAGCCTAGAAAACAGGAGAACATGAGGTCTTCTAATTAGCATTCAAATAAGTATGTTTGATACAAATAATATGGGAATTAGATAAAGATATTAACAATTCATACTGTTAAATTAAAAATCTTTTACATGTTCATACATGAGAAATCATAATTGGTACTACAAGGTAATAAATTCAAGAATTCTTATTTGTTAAATATTTACTTGGTACTCTCCATTATGCATATTCAGAATCCTTTTGTGAAATTTGGAGCATGAACTAGAAAAATAGAAACTCTTCACACTCAAGTACTTTTTACTGCAGTCAATGAAAAGTTTCTATTTGGAGATATTTTAATTTCTGAGTTGATTTTAACTTCAGATAAGTTGTTCTTTTATTTGTTAAAACCAGTGTTGAGCACTTTAAATAGTTTCTTGAATGTACTTAGTAATAAAATATAGTCATAATGATAATTTCCAGTACTTACAATAGAGTTGGTAGAAGAGATTATTTATATTGATAGTAAAGTGATTTTGATAATCTATGAAATGTCATGATATTTTCTGGATAACTTGTCTCCTAGACCAAAATATATTTACTAATCTCTCACTTTACAAAAATTTTTAAATTTTATTAACAGTGACTTGATCACATCTTTTAATACATATTTTAAGATATTTTGTTAAGTGGATTATCTCATTTTAAACTATTTATTAATGTACCCATTATATATTATGTAGATAATTAACATATATTTCTTTTTAATTCTTATTTTTATTGTATTTTCATCACTATTTATCTCCTTCAATAACCTCTTCTACCTCTACCCACATCCCCTCCCCCACAATCACGACACTGTTGTCCATGTCCACGAGTTCTTTTTCTTTTTTGCTCAGTCCCTCTACCCTCCAAACCTCCACCCCAGAGCTGTGAGCCTGGTCTTTGAGTCTGTCTCGATTTTGCTTCTTAGTTCAGTTCGTTCATGGGATTTCACATGAGTGAAATTGCATGGTACTTATCTTTCTCTGATTGGCTTATTTCACTTAGCATAATGTTCTCCAGGTCTACCCATGCTATTGCAAAGAGTAAAAGTTTCTTCTTCTTTATGGCCAAGTAGTATTCCACTGTGTAAATATACCATAGCTGTTTTATTCACTCATCTACTGATGGACACTTGATCTGCTTACAAATCTTGGCTATTGTAAATAACACTGCTATTTACATAAGTGTGCATGTATTATTTCAAATTAGTGTTTTGGGTCTATACAGATAAATTCCCAGAGGTGGAATCACTGGGTCATCAGGCAGTTCCATTTCTAATTTTTTGAGGTAATTCCATACTGCTTTCCACAGTGGCTGTACCAATTCAAATTCCCACCAACAGTGCTAAAGAGTTCCCCTTTCTCCAAACCCTTGCCAGTACTTTTCATTTGTTGATTTTTTGATGATAGCCATTCTGACATGTGTGAGATATCTTATTGTGGTTTTAATTTGCATTTTTCTGATGATCAGTGACATTGAGCATTTTTTTATATGTCTATTGGCCAGCTGTATGTCCTCTGGAGAAGTGTCTATTCAGGTCCTTGACCCATTTTGTAATTGGATTGTTTATGGGTTTTGGTGTTGAGTTTTATAAGTTCTTTATAAATTTCGGATATTAGCCCCTTATCAGATGTATTGGCAAATATGTTCTTCCATTCAGTGGGTTGTCTTTTAATTTTGTTGATGGTTTCCTTTGCTGTGCAAAATTTTTTTAGTTAGATATAGTCCCATTTGTTTATTTTGTCTTTTGATTCCCTTGCCCGAGGAGATACATCAGAAAAAATATTGTTATGAGTAATGTCCAAGATTTTACTGCCTATGTTTTCTTCTAGGACTTTGATGGTTTTGAGTCTAACATTTAAGTTTTTAATCGATTTTGAGTTTATTCTTGTTTGTGGCATGAGAAGATTGAAGAAGATATGAATAAATGGACGAACATACCGTGTTCATGGATAGGAAGAATTAACATAATTAAAATGTCCATATTACCCAAAGCAATCTACAGATTCAGTGCAGTTCCTATCAAGATACCAATTATATATTGGGTTGTCAAAAATATTTGGTTGGCCCTCGCTGCTGTTTCTCAGTGGATTGAGCACCAGCCTACGAACCAAAGGGTTGCTGGTTCGATTCCCATCAGGGCACATGCCTGGGTTGTAGGTCAGGTCCCCAGTAGGCGGCACATGAGAAGCAACCACACATTGATATTTCTCTCCCTCTTATCCTTCTTTCCCCTCTCTCTAAAAATAAATAAATAAAATCTTAAAAAAAACTTTTTAAAGCTTTGGTTGTTTTTATTTTCTGTAAGATGACTCTAGTAATGCTTAGTTGTCTTCAACTTTATTCAGAACAATTTTGTTAGATTGTATTTTAACAGTTGTCATATCAGCGTAAATTAAATCAAAATTCATTTTTGTGTAGCCATTTTAATATTGAATATAGAAGAAAATAAACAACATTTTCATCACATTATGCTTCATTATTTCAAGAAAGGTAAAAATGCAACTGAAAAGCAAAAAAAAAAAAAGATTTGTGCAGTGTATGGAGAAGGTCCTGTAACTGATCAAACATGTCAAAAGAAAAGTGGTTTGCAATGTTATGATCTGGAGATTTCTCACTGAATGATGCTCCATGGTAGAGTAGACCAGTTGAAGTTGATAGAGATCAAATTGAGACCTTAATTGAGAACAATGAGCATTATACCACATGGGAGTTAGTCAACATACTCAAAATACCCAAATCAAGCATTGAAAATCATTTGTGCCAGACTGGTTATGTTAATGGCTTTGATGTTTGGGTTCCACATAAGTTAAACAAAGCAAAACAAAACAAAAACTTCTTAACCTTATTTCCGCATGTGATTCTCTACTTAAAAGTAAGGAAAACATTCTGTTTTTAAAACAAATTGTGATGTGTGATGAAAAGTGGATACTTTGCAATAATGTGGAATATAAGAGATCATGGGGCAAGTGAAATGAACCACCACCAACCACACCAAAGGTCGGTCTTCATCCAAAAAAGGTGATGTTGTGTATATCGTGGGATTGGAAGGGAGTCCTCTATTATAAGCTCCTTTCAGAAAACCAAATGATAAACTCCAAAAAGTACTGCTCCCAATCAGATTTACTGAAAGTAGCAATTGACGAAAAGCATCCAGAATTAGTCAACAGAAAACCCATAATCTTCCATCAGGATAATGCAAGACTGCATGTTTCTTTGATGACCAAGAAAAGAACTGTTATAGCTTGACCAGGCAGTTCTCATTCACCTGCCATGTTCACCAGACATTACACCTTTGGAGTTTCATTTATTTCCATCTTTACAAAATTAGTTTAATGGGAAATTTTCAGTTCCCTAGAAGACTGCACAAGGCACTAGAACAGCTCTTTGCTCAAAAAGATAAAAATTTTGGGAACATTGAATTATGAAGTGCCTAAAAGATGGCAGAAGGCAGAAGAATCAAACTGCGAATACATTATCCAATAAAGTTATTGGTGAAAATGAAAAATGTATCTTCTATTTTTTACTTAAAAACCAAATGAATTTTTGGTCAAGCCATATTTCACAGAACTAGAACAAATATTCCAGAACTGTAAATGAAACCACAAAAGACCCTGAATAACAACTGCAATCTTAAGAAAGAAGAACACAGTTGGAGGAATCACACTACCTAATATCAGACTATACTATAAGGCCATAGTAATCAAAACACTATGGTCCTGGCATAAAAACAGATATACATATCAATGAAACAGAATAGAGAGCCCAGAAATTAAACATGTCTGTATAGTCAATTAATATTTGACAGAGGAGGCAAAAACATAATGGGCTAGAGGGGAGGTGGGAGGGGATATTGGAGGGATTGGTGAAGGGTTGTCAAGGAACATGTATAAAAGACACATGGACAAAGCCAAAGAGGGGTAGGATCGAGGGTCGGAGGTGGGAATGGCTGGGAGGGGGAGGAGTGGAGAGGGGAAAATAAAGACAACTGTGCTTGAATAACAATAAAAAGTTTTTTTAAAAAGATAGTTTATTCAATAAATGGTGTTGGGAAAATTGGACAGATAACATGCAAAAATGAGAATAATATAATTCTTAATGGTTAGATTAATACTTTCTTAATTAATTAAATTTTTAAAATTCATATAGCTATTCTTCATCATTCCCTTTTCTCTGTAGAGCCTATCCCACTGACTTCAAAAGCTTGAAGAATCTGAAAATCCCATTTAAAGTGAATGTATGGAAAATGCTTTAAATAACTGACAGTGATGGTGGAGCAGAAGACTATTAAACTTTGTGCTTAAGATCATCATATTAATAAAGAGATTAATCAACAATTCTAACATTCAGACATATAATAAGGATGAAAATCTTAATTATAATGCTGAGTGATGACATTTTCAATAAAGGGAGATATTAAATATTACATAGGAAACTAGTATGCAGAGCAGATAAATTGTCAATGATTATACATATATTTAAAATATGTTCACAGATAGTCATAGCAACAGTTTTTCTTTCTGGCTGAAAAGAGGCATGTTGGAGTGTTTAAGCACTATTTCAATTGGAAGATATATTTAAACACTATGCAGAAAATACTTAATTTCAGAAGAGCAGGTGTTAGCATGTGTGGGAATGTGTGTATTTAGTCAATGAGTTTTCACTTATTCACAAAGGAAAAGAAGAGTATATTTCCTTAAATATGACACTGTGATAGGGGAAAGTGCCATTCTTATATTTTTGTTGCTGTTACTGTTTCTCTGGCATTCACCAAAGTGTACCATTCTATCACTCATCCAAGTTAGAAATCTGGAAGCCACCCAAAGAGTCTCATTTTAAGGTACATCACCTTTATGCTTGCCACTCAGTAAGTCATGAATTTCTGGCTCTCGTATACCAGACAGCTCTTTCCAACATACATCTGTTCTCTCATTCTCCTGCCTGCAGCCTCCTTCTGAAGTCACTTCTGTGCCTCATTCCTAGACAATGGCACTTTTGGAAGCTTCCCTCTACCTCTTATCAAATGTGTTAAAGTGTACCCAAATCAAATATTCCATAGAATTTACAGATAACTAAACATATGAGAGCTGAGTGACACTGCAATTGATGAAATGTACCAATGTTAGAGATAAAATAATAATTAAATAGATCTTTATTGAAGTTTTGCAGATTTTTTCCACATTTTGGAATTATTTTTTCAGGTCTTAAACAATTTTGTGACTCCTTCTCAATCCCATAGTTCCTAGTGGGTGTGCTTTTACTGTCACAAGGCAACCCTGACAGCGAGGTATCTGAAGATGAGGAATACCACCTGGATGAGTAGACCAGATATGCGGGAGTTGGGATGCAAAATGTTTGTAGAACAAATATAAAAAGCAAGGAAGAGACAGTGGTGTCACTTAATAATATGTGCATAAGTTGGTAGTATTAAAAGCCAGATTCTATAGGGATGCCAATAAAAGATCACCTTATAGAGTAATGTCTCAAAAATAGTATATGAAGTGCTTACATATTTAAAAAGAAATCTCAGTGGGAGTCCATCAACAGAAAATACTGTTTAGTATGCTTTAAAACAACTATTGAAAATGGCAACTGGTTTAGTAAGTGCTTAAATCAATCTATAGTTTCATGACTTGATGTTTCTAAACCTTTATTATTTCATCTTTAAAACTGGGAGATAATGAGACTATCTACTTGATAGAGTTGTTGAGAAATTTAAGTTATATAATTCATATAAACTCCTTAGTGTCATACCTGGCAAATATGTGATATTTTTTTATTATTGATAATGCACTAGTAAACAAAAACTGTTTTGTAATTCTTATGGTCATTGTTACAAGTTGGAAGAGACCCTAGCCTCCAAAATAAAACTACTGGGCTTGATGTGACCTTTTATTGTAATTTTAAAAATGAAATATTAATAATGATTTATTTTGAGAAGAAATGTGACAATGTTCTAAAATACTTTTAGAAGCTAAATATTTATTTGACATAAGAAAAATAGTGCTAGTTTGGGCTGGTGTAGCTCAGTGGATTGAGCCAGTTCGATTCCCAGTCAGGGCACATGCCTGAGTTGCAGGCCAGGTCCCCAGTAGGGGGCATGTGAGAGGCAACCACACATTGATGTTTCTCTCCCTCTCTTTCTTTTTCCATTCCCCTCTCTCTAAAAATAAATAAATAAAATCTTTTAAAAAAAGAAAAATAGTGTTGGTTTAATGAAAAATTATATAGTTTAACAGTATTTTTCCTCCTTGGATTCATACAGAGTCAGAAAAGAAGAATATAAGACAATGATTTAGAAAGTACTGTATTATATAACAAAGGACAGCACCAGTCCCAGGCTCTTAATGCTTTCTTGATTTTGATGTGAATAACCCCAGGTTCCCAGTCTGACATCAGTACTACCACTGACTGTGTAAGACATGGTCCAGTCAATTAACCTCTCTCTGCTTTAGTTTCTTCATCTGTAATGTGCAAGTAATATTACTTGTCACATGCCAGCCCTCAATACTTCTTCTTCCGCTAATTGACTGTCTCAGCAGGGATGCTGCAATGAGTAGCTGATAAATGATTTATAAACCCTTTGAAATATTAAATAAATGATGTAAAAGCCCTAACACGAGGAAAGAACAAATCATTCTATTAATTTGCTACTTTAGTCATATATATTTTGTAAAAGAAATAAATAAATAACCTTGAAAAGAGGTAGCCCTCAATAAAGTGAAAATAGGATAGATTAGTAGGAATTCTAGAGTGCTTTGAGTTGCTGTTAATTTTTAAAATCCTCTGTTATAATTAATAATATACAGAAAAATGTGTATTAGTAGAAATGATTACAGTTCATCTCCTTAAATTAAAAGTATTACAAGACAGGAAAATGAACTGAGTAGGAATAAGGGAATATGTTTCCTCAGCCTACTTTTACTATTGAGAATGGAATAATTTTGACAAATGTAGTTAGCCAATAAGAATATTAAGATAATTAAAAACAGATCTATGACATACTTTTTGTAGATGTAAAAACAACACTCAAAATCCTGCGCCAAACATTGTGGGGATGCAAAAATCAAAGAGCCAGATCTCAAGAAACACATGATATAGGCAGAAAGTACCATGAAAATAATTCTTGCACAGTGTCAAATTAAATAAACACTGTAATAAAGTTATTCACTAGGATAAGTTGGAGAGGAATAGGTCTAGATAAGTGAGTAGTTGATCCACAATTGCAATAGTCAAGAAAGAGATGATAAAGGTAACATCCAGAATAAGAACGGAAATAAAGAATACTAAAGTGACATTGAATGAATAGAATTAAAACAATGAGACTTACAAAATGGATATGAAGAATTAGTGAGATGAAGTAAATGAAGACAATCCTAAGATTTCTGTCATATGCACTTGAGAAAATAGTGGTAATATACGAGATATGTCCAGAAAGTATCCAGCCATGTACTATGCAAAAAGAGAAACTTACTGAAAATATAAGATACAAGAAACATTGTACATAGGACAATGAAGCCTCGGTCCCCTTCAAAGTAGGCACCTTGGTACCTCACCCAGTCTTCTCAATCACCATCAGCTGCCCCATGATATTTTCCTGAATCTCATCAATGATCTGAAATCCCTTCCCTTGTAAAGGTGATTTTATTTTATTTTTTAATATATTTTATTGATTATGCTATTACAGTTGTCCCATTTTCCACCCTTTCTTCCCCTCTACCCCCAAGCCCCCATTCCCCATCCTTTAGTTTTTGTCCATAGGTCATACACATAAGTTCTTTGTCTTCTACATTTCCTATACTATTCTTAACCTCCCCCGTTTGTTTTCTACCTACCATTTATGCTACTTATTCTCTGCACCTTTCCCTCTCTCTCCCCCTACCACTCCCCTGTTGATATCTCTCCATGCCTTATATAAATCCCTTTAACATTTCATATAATAAAGGCTGAATGATGATGAACTCCTTGACCTTGACCTTATCTGAAAAGCACTTTATCTGCCCTTCCATTCTAAATGATAGCTTTGCTGGATAGAGTATTCTTGGATGTAGGTCCTTGCCTTTCATGACTTGGAATACTTCTCTCCAACCCCTTCTTGCCTGAAAGATCTCTTTTGAGAAATTAGTTGACAGTCTTATGGGAATTCCTTTGTAGGTAACTGTCTCCTTTTCTCTTGCTGCTTCTAAGATTCTCTCCTTATCTTTAATCTTGGGTAATGTAATTATGATGTGCCTTGGTGTGTTCCTCTTTGGGTCCAACTTCTTTGGGACTCTCTGAGCTTCCTGGACTTCCTGAAAGTCTATTTCCTTCACCAGCTTGGGGAAGTTCTCCTTCATTATTTGTTCAAATAAGTTTTCAATCCCTTGATCTTCCTCTTCTCCTTCTAGCACCCCTATGACTCGGATATTGGGACGTTTAAAGATCTCCTGGAGGTTCCTAAGCCTCTGATTTTTTTGAATTCTTGTTTCTTCATTCTTTTCTGGTTGGATGTTTTTTTTTCTTTCTGCTGGTCCACTCTGTTTATTTGAGTCCCAGTTTCCTTCTCAATCCTATTGGTTCCCTGCAGATTTCCCCTCATTTACTTTATATTATCCTTCATTTGTTCAACTAATTGAGACCATCTTTCTTCCAATCCTGTGAGCAGCCTGATTACCAGTGTTTTGAACTGTGCATCTGATAGGTTGGCTATCTCTTCGTCACTTAGTTGTATTTTTTCTGGAGCTTTGACGTATTCTTTCATTTGGGACATTTTTTTTCTTGGTGTGCCTGTTACTTTAAGGGGCAGAGCCTTAGGTGTTTACCAAGGAGGGGTAACCCACATCGTTGTGTTGTGATGCTGTCTGTGGGGGCGGGTCCTGAGAGAACAATGGCACTTGCTCTGTTCTCTGCACTTCCCTGGCTACCCATAAGCAAGTTGGGCCCTTCTTTGCTGGCTCCAGGATGAGTGGGTGGGCTTGTGCAGGTCCAAGTCCCTGTGAGTCTCTCCAGTGAACTCTCCTGTGAGGCTGGGAGGTCCTCCCACTGCCGCCTCAGCCCCCACAGGTGTATTCAATTGGTGGTTTGAGGTTTTATTTCCCTGCGTTGGTGGGCCTCGAAGTCTGTTCTGCTCCCCAGCTTTTCCTCCCAGTTTATCTGCATGAGAATGAGGGACCACCTGGTCCACCAAACTCAGCTCCGGTTTCGCTCAGTGCGCCCGCCATGTTTTGGCTAGGCATGCACAGGCCTCTCCAGGCAGCTGGAGCATTGCCGGTACCACTCCAATAACCACGTCTTGCCGAGTGCTCTCCACCCGGCTCTGCCCCACTTGCCGGTCTGGATGAACAGGTCTTTCTTTAACTCCTTGATTGTCGGACTTCCACTCAGTTCAGTTTTCTGTCAGTTCTGGCTGTTTTTGTTTTTTAAATTGTTGTTTTTCCTCTTTTGGTTGTGCGAGGAGGCAGTGTGTCTACCTACACCTCCATCCTGGCTGGAAGTCTCAAAGGTGATTTTAGTTTTGGAAAAAGCCAGAAGTCACAGGGCACCAAATATGGGCTGTAGAGGGGCTGAGCCACCTGGGTGATTTGATGGCCAAAAATCTCTGCACCTGATGCATGAGCAGGTATGTTGTGATGAATCTGCCAGTCTCCAGTTGCCCACAGCTGTGGCCTTCTGAATTATCCCAGTAGTTTCTGCAGAGGGATGTTCAAACTTAGTGCAAAACTGGTGCAAAAAAATACAGATTCATTGCTCAACTCACTCAGTCATTTTTAATGTGACGGCCACATGGTACACATGCTCACTCCAAGCGTCTATTTCCCCCACTGACTAGTACAGTGAAGTTGTCATTGTTCATACATGCACATTCCAGTCCACTCTACTTAGTTGCCAGGTTACACTGATATCATTCTCATTATATTAACAATGGTTGGACTTTTTCCCGGCAGACCTCATACACTACAATATGAGAATTAATAGTTTTGAGGGTGAAGATGGAATTGAAGCAAGACATTCCATTTTGAGCTTACTAAATTTGAGTTTTCAAGGACATCAATGGTAGAATATCCAATAGGCAGTAAAAATTCTCAAAATATCAGGCCCCAAGCATACAGATTTGATATGCAGGTGGCACTTCAGGATTTTGAGGTGAATGTGACTGCCAAACAGAACATGAAGAATAAAAAAGAGAATAAAGATTCTTCAAGAAGTAAGTGAAGGAAAGAGCAAGAAAAAATATGAGAAGATGATTATGGGGGAAGCAAAAGTACAGTATCTGTAGCAGCCAAGGGAGAAAAATATTTAAAGAAGATTAACAATGTAAAATGCTATGTACAATTTAATGTAGATAATTATTATAAAAAAGCAATTGAATTTTGTGATTAATCTGTAAGAATCTTTCTTCAAGAGAAGAATAATAGTAAATTGATAGATATACAAGGCAAAGGCAAAGGAATTAAAACAATCTAGAGGAAGCAGGAACAATTACTATCCACCTGTGTTCCTGTAAGTCTAGGATTAAATGAAAATAAAACATGTGAGTATATTAAAGAGAATACAGTTAAAATAAGGAACTACTTTACAATGGGGAAAATGTAAGCCACTTTATAGGCATTGGAGAAGTAGGAAAACTAAGACTGCGAAAGCACAAGGCAGCACTGGGGACAAATAATGGGAAAGAAGACAGAATCCAGCACCAGTCAGGTGTTAATGTTGGGCAAAAGGACTTGAATGAAGAGAGGGACAACTTTTGATATGATAATGAAGGGGAATCAGTGAAATTTATGTAGGATGACCTTTACTACTCCATAAAGTTAGTAGGCAAGATTTTCTGTGAAGAATAAGAACAGAATATAAATAAAACTGCAAACAGTGAAGGGATTGAGAAGGACAGATTGGTAGTTACACAATAGTCATGAGGATGTGAAGTACAGCATAGAGAACATTGTGACAACTGTGTGTGGGGTCAGGTGGGTACTTAAAATATTGAGGTGGACCACTCTGTAAAATACTTGACTATCTAACCATTATGCTGTGCATCTGAAACTGATACAGCATAATACTGAAAGCAAACTGTAATTAAAAAAAAACTGAAGAAGCACAGAAAAATAAAGAAATTGCTATTGTTAGCTATGGTAAAAGAGGTGAGCTAGAGATGAGCAACTGGATTTATGAGTAGCTTTAAGGTTATTTGTTGCCTATGTAGACAGGGAAAATATTTCCTCAATGAAGACAGCCTGGGCCTCTGGTTTCATTTTAGGCTTAGATTTAGGCTTAGATTTCTCATTATAAGTTTTGATTTGTTAAGCATTGTGGAAGTAGAAAACAAGATTTGAATCTTGGCTAAAGAAAGTTTCTGAGAAGGAATTAAGCAATGATACATTTGACTAGGTTATGAATTTATAAAACAATATGTGAAGGTATAAGGGTCACAATTATCACATCAGAAATAAATTGATGAATAGGGATAAAGTTGAGAGGAGTAATCATGATCAAATATTGGAACTTCTTTGGTTTGGTTCTCAGGCCAGCACTCAATCCACTGAGCCACATCGGCCAGGGCAGAACTTTTATGAATGAGAGCTTTTATTATACAGTAATAGTCAGGGAAGTGGTGAATAACTTTCCCTGGCTAAGGAGATGGGATATTATCTCTAACAATATCAGTAAAAAATTTATTGTAAGAACCATTGAAAGACCGCCTATTTTTTTTCTCATATTGGGCCAATTTTATTCTAGCAAAGTTTTGTAATAACGAAGTTTATTGCTTTGGGTTTAGAATAGAAAAAAAGTGATTTGGCTTGGCCTAGTTAATAGATGCTAGTATATCTCAGTGATACAACTCAGTATGTAAGATCACCTTTTTAAGTGTGGTTTTGATAGGACACTATCAAAACTCCTCCGAAGGGAAATATAGGCCCTTGTCATACCAAATGATAGTCTAGAGCATTCAAGCCATGATCTGGTGCAGAAAATATAATTATACCTGAACAGAGGAGACTTTTGTGATTTTCCAATTAACTTCTTTCTATTTATAGAGTTGTGTTTCTTAACTTTTTTCTTTGCTGTCACTTACTCCAAAGTGTGACTTGACAATATACCAATTCAAGAGAATAAGGAATTGAAGTAGCATCAAGTTTCAGAACCCTGTCCTGAGTTCCTAAAACTTAGTTTGAAGCCCTCTGACTTGCGAGATTAAGAGGCGATTTATGGAAATAAGCTATTAGATTGGTTTTAAAATTGAATTGGGCAAGTAATAGCCTTATACAGTGTAAGAGAAAAAGATGGATAATGTTTAGCATGGAAATGGATTGGCTGATACTTCCAGAATATTCTAGGAATTAATTATTTGCTTCAATTCTTTATAAAAGGATTTCCTTCTCTAATTTATAGTATTTATCAGATAGCTTCCTTTTACTGTGTACATGAATGGCTCTCAAAGTTTAGTCTTTGGATTCCTGCATGTCCTCTGAGCCCTTTCAGTCATTCCCTGAGAAACTGTCAATAGGTCCACAAGTTCAAAATAATTTTTATGGCAGTCCTAATGCTAGCTGCCTTTTTTACTTACCTGATATTTTCACCACCGGTACAAAAGCATGGTGGAGAAATGCTGGCATCTCAGCACTGGTCAAGTCATTGGCACCAAACTCTACTAGTAACCCTGGTATTCCTCACCACCCCACACTCACAGTTCATATTATTTAAATGCAATATTTACATAGAATCTTGATGAAGAAGTAAAAAATATTATTTTGTCAAATCTTGACTTTAAGCACAGGTCTTTTTAATATTCTGTGTGATGAAATGGGAAGTCATAAGGCACTCCTGACGTGTACCAAAGGGTAGGGTTGTCCCAAGTAAAGCCCTGTGAATGCTTGGACTGAGCCAGAACTAGCAACTTTTTCATGCATCACAATTGTTACTTGAAAGAACAACTTACTGGCAAACTGCAGTTTCTCAAAATTGAGTATTTGGCAGAGATTTTCTTAAAAATGAACAATGTGAGTTTGTCACTTCAAGGGATGCAAAATCCAATCGTATCTGTTGCCAATGATAAAACCTGAACTTTCAAACAAAAATTACAATGCTGGAGAACTTATTTTTTGTTCCTGTGAATTTGCCATCTTCCCAATTCATAAAGACTTTTCTGATGAAAGAGGTAGCTATACTAACAAATCTACTGTTGTATAATGAAATATGATAGAATCTATAAATTTTATATAACCCAATAACCAATAATTACCAAATGACCAGTACCTGATATTAAAAAAAAAGATCTGCATAGGCAAAATATCCATTTAAAATGCTAGGTATACAGTAGATTTTATAAAACAGAATCTGGAAAGCATAATAACATGGTTTTAGATTTCACATTGCAAATTTTTTAAATCCCACAATGATCTCAAAAGGCTATCAAGATTCTCTTTGCTTTTCCAACTCAAAAATCTGTGTGAGACCAGATATTCTTCATATACTTGAACTAAAACAGTATATTGAGACAAATTGATTGTAGAAGCAGATATGAGAAACCAAATGTCTTTTATTAAGCCAGACATTTACAAATTTAAGCCAAATAATTTCAAAATGTAAAACAATGCCTTTTTTGTAATTTTTTATTGATTTGGAGAATATGTTATTTCGTTAAAAACATTAATGGAAACATTCAATGGCTTATTATCTATATTTTTAAGTAATTAACAAAAATTTATTTTTTGTTTTAATTTCTCATATGGTAAACATTGGCAGATATAACCACATAAACAAAAGCTCACTGGAGTTCTCAATAATTTTTGAGAATGTAATGAAACTCTGAGACTAAAGCACTTCAGAAATACTAATGCAGGCCAAGCCCTAAGCACACAATAATTTACTCAGGGGATTTTAACCCTTCCTATGATTTAATAAAGTAAGAGTTGAGAAGTTATATAATTGCTTTTGTAATAATGGGACAGGAAGAACTTTCCTTCTCTTTTAAACTTAAATCATGCCATTCATATTAGAAAGAAAGAAGTTTTCACTGCATGCTGATGGCATTCTCTCCATTCTTTCTTCCAAGTCTGTGAGTCTCATTTCATATGTCCCCATTTACAGGAGTAAAATTAGCATGTTATCCAGTCACCATTTGGCTCATGACTCAATGTCACTATAAAAATCATTTTAGCAGCTTCACAGGCCCAACTTCTTCTAGGATACATCTATGCGGAACGCTTCAATTTGTTTAACATAGGAGACGTAAGTATATACTTTACCTAGCCTCCTGCAATCTATCTAAATCTGTAAATTCTGCTAGAGTAAAATATTTTGGTTTATTTTCTCTAATAATTTATGTATATGATATTTAAAAAGGTAAAAGGCATAAACAAGGAAGAAGCCAGCACGAATCATGAATCTCAGTTTAGAAAGCCACTATACAAAGGAAGAAGCTTTAGAACACCAATATACTGCTTCCTTTGTGAAAGAGTGAGAAAGGAGGGCCTTTTAAAGAAAGAATAAAAAAGGAACAGGCTTGTTTCTTAGTTGTGGATTTTTATGAATTTTAGACATCAATATTTAGAGATTTGTGTTTTAAAATGTAATCGGCCTTTAGATAATACAGTACTGTCTTTTTTTTCCCTCTGATCAGACTTTGAATATTAGTACAATTGGCTCTTTTGTAAAACTAGATATTAAAAAAATAGCATGTCATCTTGTTTATACCCAATACTACCATTTTATCATGTCTAGAAAAATTCTAATAATAACATAAATAGGGAAACTCTAGTGAAGAAGCAAAGCCCACTTTTGGTAAATGTTCCAGGTTTTATTCCAATTTGTTTATTTTTATAAATCCAGACTGTGTGCTAATTACTAGTCTATTAAACCTTTACCAGCTTCTGGCATTTATTAGAACTTTTTGGACTTTTGTCATTTTTGGTGAATATCTGTCAGAGATCATCATTTAGCAACAGTTTCCCCAGAATTCTAAGCAAATCTTCAAGTGATTATATAGTGGTATAGCTGGTGCAATTAAAGAGCTGTACCCACATGTTTAACTGAAAGAGAAAAATAACATAGCTGCCATGCATATAAAAATAACTATTTTCAAGCACATGATCAGAATTCACTAAAAGAACTATAACACGGAGAGAGAGAAAAATATAGAGTGCATAGCATATATAGTACATATTTTGTTTAAAAACGTAATTTTATTCTTCCTTCATTCTCATATTCCTATATGTGTTATTTGACAGTTATTATTCTTTTTACTGAAAAAAAGTCTATTGCCTAGAGAAAGAAAATGCAATCAAAAATAAAATACTACTTGTACAATAATAACTATTATTATTATAATAGTCATAATAGCTACCATAATTTAATGCCAGGCATTTAGTTTCTGTGTTATCTTAAAGGTTTAAATTTGGGTGCACATCAGTCTAGCAAATATATTTCATAAATGCTAAAGGGAAGGGGATGTTTGTACTCTTCTCATGGTCATCATTATTACCTTTCACTCTATCCAACTGAGTGATTGGAGTTAAAGCAGCAAATGTGGTTCTTTATGGATAGCAATAATCCTGGTAAGAGCTTTTTTATCTTTCATAAGAAATAAATATGAGTGACATTGAATAAAAACCAACATGACCTAGGTAAATGATTAGACATGGATATCAAGTGAGAGATATCAGTAAAAATATGCTCCAAGATAATGTACTCATAAGGCCAGTTTTCTGTTTGTGTGTTTTATTGTCTTGTTTTGTTTCATTGAATTTGAAATGCTTGTGTAAAACCAAGTGGAAATACTATTCAAAAGCAGTTTCCCTCATGAGTGAGAAGCTTGGGAGAACACTCTACATAGGAGATGCACACTTCTGCAGTATCCATAGTGAGGAATTAAAGCCTTGGGGTTAGAGGAGTTATTCAGTCAGGAAATAAAGAAGGTCAAAGGCTGGCCCTTAATTCCTACAAAATATGCTCTTATTTTAACAGGTGACTCTAGGAAAGAGAAATCTGTGAAGAATACAAAGGTCAAATAGGATAGAACCAGGATAGTAAGATATCATGGAAGCTAAGAAAGGGACAGCTGGTTTTTTATTAGCTATTCCCCACCATATGCCAAACATTGTGTTAGCCTCTTTAGATACATAATCCAAATAAATTCTCATAGCCACCTTGACTACTAAGTATATCTATCACTATTTATAGATGAAGACCTGAGTACAGAGAGATTAGACGTAGCATAACAAGTTAATAGAAAGTTTAGATTCAAATACAGATAGGTCTGATTCCTGTAATAGTAAACATGCCTCTATAAGTTGTCTTTTATGCTAGGGCAGTGTTTCAAGGAGAATATAGCTGGCAGTGTCATGCATTGTAGAGAGCTCAAATGGCACTCACAGGAAACTTTAGCATTAAGTTATTACTTCATATTAACACAGATCACTGCAGTGATCTATAAGAAAGTAGTGTCCATAAAATATACCATATAAAAGTCAATGAAATATAAAAATTATAAAGGTTTGTTCAGACAAAGTGAAAATAAAAATAGCTGAACCCTTCTGAGATGTTTAATGAAGAAAAAAGATTAGTCAATGCAAATATGAGTGAAGGCTGAAGAAAGGCTATTTGTTTAATAATTAGTCCAATTTTTTTTTAGTAAAAGAAGACTTTAACATGCTTATAAACATAAGGGAAAGATTTTGAGGAGAAAGAAGACTCAAATTTCTGAGAAAAATAATGGATGAATTAAGGTTTTACAAGGGGTGTTAGAAAATAGAATCAGCAGCATGCCTCCAAAAGAAAGAGCTTAGTTCATCTAGAAAACAAAGCATAGTGATTTACAGAGAAACATGTTGGAAAGAGAAGATTTAAGAGAACTTGAAACAGATGTCCTATATCTTTTTCAGAAAAGGAATATCTAAGTCATCTCTTAAGGCAGGTAATGTATGGTGGTGTGGACAGAAAAGAGTTTGGAATCCTCACAGAGAAAAGCAAAAGGAAGAATCAACTAGAGGTGAAAAAAGAATTTCCCAGCAACTCAGAGTGTATACTAATAATAGTGTCAAAAATTTCTAGTTGAGCCAGTTGGCACAATTTTGTGACTTTTTCTGGTAACATTAGCCACCCAGTAATGAGATCAGAGAAATTTCACTGTGCTGTTTTCCCAGGTGAGGCTTAATAAGGTCGAGGTCACAGTAGATTAGAGGGACTTCCTGATGCTAATTAGAAGCTACATGAAATAGTGGGTGATTCAGACTGGTCTAGGAGAAAATAAAATTAAAAGAGTTAAAAGAATTAAAGATGTGCCTGGATTCGTTAAGAATAAGAGGAAAAGTAGAAACTACTCAACAAAACAAATAAGCAAGCAAAATATAACCAGAGACATTGAAATAAAGAACAAACTGACAGTAACCGGAGAGAAAGTGGAAGGGGATAATGGGGTGAGGGGAGAAGGAGAATCATCAAGGAACACGCATAAAGGGCACATGGGCAAAGCCAAAGCGGGGAAGGATTGAGAGGTGGGAGGTGGGGGTGGCTGGGGTCGGGGAGAGTGGTAGGGGGAAAATGAAGACAACTGTACTTGAACAACAATAAAAAAGAGAGAGAGAGAGAGAGAAAGGAAAAAAATGGATGCCTTGGTGGGATACAATTGGGACATGACTGACATATTTTTAAATAATAAAGTATAATTTTTCAAAGAAAGAAAAAGAGTAAGAGGAAAAGAAAAAAATAGGTGGTTATGGTCACAGAAAAGAATTTCCAAGTTCAAGGTTTTAGATATGATAGAGTTTTGAATGGTCATTGCTTTTACACCTTCATGAGAAGTACCATTAATGATAATGTCACTCAGCTGTCCCATTTTACTTATAAAACAGTGGAAAACCAGGAGGTCTAGTGATTTTTCCAAAAGTCATTCCATGACCCAATGGCAGAACCAGGACTAAATCCAGGATCTTCTAAAAAACACTTTGATATTTTAAATAAAATTGTAACAACCATTAAATCATATTCTCCTAAAAATGAATGGTAGATATAATCAAGGGAAAAGAAACTGATGTTATCCATAATACAGTCACAGTAAAGCATGTGGTATACGAATATTTCCTATTTCAAAGCTTGTATTATACTGTAATTCTTCCCTCTTTCCTCTGTCAGCAAGAAGAGAGAATATAAAAAGTTTTCTGCAGGTTGAATTAGAAGCTCCCTCAATATGCGCTGGGAGAAGAACTCAGCCTAAAGGAATGTGCTGCCAGCCTCAATTGCACTGTCAATGGCATTTAGTTATTTCAGAGTGCAGGGTGCACGTCCGTGATGATGTGTGGGCTCTACTAGTTTAGCTTCCTCCATACTTATGTTTTGAAAAGATTCCTTTCTCTTGAGTAATGGCATGAGTTTTTAATCTTAAATTATAGTAAAATGTAACAGGAACATTTAGGAATAGGAGGGAAATTGTGTTATTTTAAATGTCCTGTTTAAACAAATTAACCCAACAGAAAGCCATTATTTCATCTTAGTAACCATCCCTCTTTTGACCTTTAGGAAAGGATAAAAATTTAAAGATAGAAAAATAAATTAAAGCTTTGCATTTGATGTTCTTTTTTAAATACATGTTGCTTATTTTTCCTGAAAATATTTTTCTTCATTATGTCTTTAATTAAGGATATG
>PVJI01019081.1:0-31861 GCA_004026765.1 Micronycteris hirsuta
AAAGGACCGCTGGTCCTCCCTGTTACGGAGGAGGAAACTGCGCCCGGAAATGCCCCGTGACCCGCGCTGCTGACTAGTGGGGAAAGGGCCGAACCCAAGCTGGTGTGTGGAAGGGCGCCCGACCTCAGAAGGAGGCAGCAGTTTCAGGGCACCGACCGAGCTCACCTGCTTTGTTCTGAGTCCATTCATTTACTGGGAAGCAACACACCAGAGGCTTTTCAGGTGCTCGGGATGGAGAGGGGAACGAGGCCAACACAGCCTGGCTTCGGGGAGTCACAGCCTAGCGAGAGGGAGAAAATCCATCTAATTGTCGACCACGAACTGTGGTGAGTGCTTTGAAAAACAGTAAGGCAGGGTTGTTTGGCAGCTGTGTTTCAGGTTGGGGCTTAAATCTTTATCTAAACCAGGTTTTACAAGAATTAGTCTAGTTTTCTGCGGCTCGCTAATAGTTTATATCGCTAAAGGGACACTGGCCTTAGGAAAAGCAAACATACATGTCTTAGATTTTATTTTACACCCTCTGGTTCTCCAAGAATTAAGTATATTTCCATTTAATATATTTGCTCTGCTGTGTTGGTACAAAACATCGTACCATTCTCCTGGAATCAAAAGATGTAGGAGTATGAGATTATAGGTTGAGTCCTCTTTCATCAGATAAAACTTGACCTTCTCTTAATCTCAGTTTCTCTTCTCTGGGTAAGAAGCGCAGTAACTCTAGCTCAGGAGTGTCAAACTCATGTTCACCGGGGGCCGCATCAGCCTCACAGTTGCCTTCAAAGGACCGAATGTCATTTAGGACTGTATACATGTAACTACTCCTTAACCGTTAAGCTTGAGGTTGGCACTGATGCTGGGTAGAAACAAGGTGCGGGGGGATAAAACAAGTTGGAGGGCCAGATTCGGCCCTCGAGCCTTGTGTTTGCCACCTGTGGGTTAGAGAATCCACTCTAAGATCACTCATTTGTTGTTGACAGGCCTTGATCCTCACTGGTTATTGGCTGGAGACCTCCTTTTGCTGATTCATGGATGCCTCCATAGCTTGCCTGAGTGGCCTCATTTCATGGCGTCTGGTTTCCCACAGAAGAAGGGACTCAAGAGGAAGAGATATGTAAGCAGGTGAGTGAAATAGTGCTCCAAAAGGGAGCAAGACTCATCTCTAGAATACAATAAAGTCTCTTACAACTCAATCATAATAAGATAATGTACCCAGTTAAATATAGACAAAATAGTGGAACAGGAATGTTACAAAAGATGATAAACAAATGGCTAAAAAGCACATGAGAAAATGCTAAATTGTCACTGGTCATTTAGGGAAATAAATATTAAAATCTTTAATGAGGTACTACTACAATAACATAAGACTAAAATTAAAAAGACTAAAAATACCAAGCATTGTCAAGGATGTGCGGAGGAAGGTGAATGATTATATATTTTTTCTGGGATTGTAAAATGGCATAGCCATTAGTAAACTGGCAAAGTCAATTTAGTTATACAGATATTTACCATACAATTTCTAGCTATTTGTCTTAGAGAAATGAGTTCAACGGTCTTAGAAACACTTGTACATGAGTTGTTCAGAAGAGTACCATACACAGGAACCCAAACTGGAAACAATACATGTGTCCATCCAGCAAACTTTGGTATACAATGGAATGCTACATTTTCTCCTAATCCTATGGAATTAATACCCAAATAATTATATACTGATATATGCGACAATGTAAATAACTCCCAAACATTATGCTGAGTGAAGGAAACTAGATACAAAGAGTACATACCATTTATCTATGGAAAAAATGAACCCACAGTGATAGAAATCACATCAGTGTTTGTATATGGCAGGGATTTGGGTGATATTGACTTCAGAGTGGCATGAGGAACATTCTGATATGGTGGAAATGTCCTATACCTTTTTCGTGGTAATTATTACATGGGTTATATGGCATAGTCTTGGTAAAACTCACTGAAATATAGTTTAAAGTATCTAATTTTATATTATATTTATACCTCATTAAAGTTGTTTATGAAGGCAAGTAAAAATTAAAACTATGTAGCACTGGCCAGGTGGCTCAGTTGGTTGGAGCGCCGTCCTGCACACTAAAGGGTCATGGGTTCAATCCCTGGTCAGGACGCATGTGGGAGGCAACTGGTCAATGTTTCTCTTTCTCATTTTCTCTCTCCCTTCCTCTCTCTCTAATATCAAGGAATATATCCTAGGATGAGGAGTAAAAAAAAAATGTTTAAATATGTAAACCAAAAAGTTTTAGAATGCAAGGAGTAGTTCACAGAAACAAAATAGTATTTGTAAAATGTATTGCCCTGTCTTAGCTTGTAAGATCAACTACAAGGCAAAAATAATATATATGAATAATTAATGATTTTATTTTCATGTTAGAGATATAGGAAGATAGAGATATAAATAGTTGTACCTCAAGGAAATATTTTTTCCGATATCATTAAAATCTTTGTGGGAAAGGATCACATAATAAGCCTCATAAAAAATCTCAAATTTTCTAAGTAAAAAAAAATTATAGAGATCACTTTATCAAACTTTAATTTAAAAAATCTGGAACTAAATATCTAGAGTGTAATTTTAACATCTATTTTAAATCTAGAAATCCTCTTAATCACTCTTTAAAAAGATTTTATTTACTTTTTAGAGAGAGGGAAAGGGAAGAGAAAGAGAGAGGAATATTGATCTGCTACCTCTTGACTGGGACTTGAATAGGTGACCCTTCGGTTTCCAGTCCAGCACTCCACCCACTGAGCCATGCCAGCCAGGGCTCTCTTAATAACGTTTGAGTAAAAGTGGAAATGAAAATGATAAACTATTTAGAGAATGAGATCTTTACATTTTATAACATGGCACATCGTTAAAGATGAACTTACAGATCAAAATCAAAGCCTTACAAAGTTTTATAATTTATTTATAACTCAATAAGTATTTATTAAGGGCCTATAATGTCCTAGGAATTTTTCTAGGCTCTTGAGATACAGCCAAAGATACTCCCTTCATACAGTTATACACTAATGGAAGGACAGAAAAAAAAAAGAAAGCAAATATATATGAGGCCTGTTCAGAAAGAATGCAGCCATGCAATTGTGAAAAATAGAGACCTTTATTGAAGACAATACAAGATATAAGAAACATTGTACATAGGACAATGATACCTCCATCCTCTTCAATGTAGGCACCTTGGGACTTCACACAGTTCTCCCAGCATCTCTTCCGCTGTTCAAAACACTCTGCAAAATCTTTTCTTGGAATCACCACCAGCTGCCCCATCCTATTTTCCTCAAACTCATCGACAGACTGAAATCTCTTCCCTTTCAAAGGTGATTTTAGTTTTAGGAAAAGACAGGGTGCCAAATCTGGGCTGTAGGGGGCTGAGTCACATTCGACATTCTCAGGCGCTCTGCTTGTTGCAGGCCTTTCAGAACTTGGGTTGCTTTCAGCAGATTCTCCACCATCTTTGAAGCATTCGTGCCACGCTCTTATTTGTGCTGCACTCATTGCATCATCCCGAAAGCCTTCTGACTCATCCAAATGGTTTCCTCAGAAGAACGTTCAAGCTTAATGCAAAATTCAATGCAGATTCGTTGCTCTACTCACTCAGTCATTTTGAATATGGCAGCCACACAGCACACATGCACATACCAGTCCACTCTGCTTGGCTGCCAGGTTAGATCAATGTCATGCAAAACTTTCTCGTTAAATTAACAATGGCCAGACTTTTTCCAGACAGGCTTCATATTTCAGGTAATTATAAGTTCTTTGGATAAAATAAAGCTGAACAAGGTGGATAGAGAAGGATGCTATTTTGTATATGGTAGTCAGAAGACTTCTCTGAGGAGGTGACATTTCAGCAGACTTCTGAACAAGGGGAGAAAGACAGTTATTCACACATTAAAGAAGTAGCGTTCCAGGCAGAGAAAATAGTAAGTGCAAAAGCCAAAGAAGAAGCTAGGAGTGAAGCATGCAATGGGTCATCTGGCAGGAAGGGAGATCAGAGAAATTACATGGGGTCAGATCATGTAGTATTTACTAAACTATCACAGGCACTTTGACTTTTATTCTGAATGACCCTGTGGAAGGCTTTGAGCAGAGGGGAGACACAATATGACGTGTCTTAAAAGGCTCACTCGGGAATTGTCTTTGCGGTCATACCTCTCTCATTTTCTCATGCTTCACTTTATTGCCCCTCACAGATGTTGTGGGGATTTTTACCAATTAAAGGCAAGGTCCTCTACCAGCAAAAAGATTACGACTCACGTTGTTGTGAGACTCACTTCATTGCAGTGTCTGAAACCAGACCTGCAATGTCTCTGATGTATGCCTGCAGAGCTAAAAGAATAGAAATGGGAAGATCAGTTGGAAGGTTGTTATAACAGTTAAGGTAAAAATGATGGGGACTTGGATCAGGACGGAATCAGTGGAGGTGGGGAGAAGTGGTTAAATATAAGTAATCAAGAAAATGTATATAGCTATTTAACTAAGTAATGTAATTCAGACATTTAGAAAGAAGCCAGCTAAACTAACTTTTCAACAATGATCTGGGAGAAGGGAGCAAATGAGCAGGGAAGAAATTAGTGAATTTCGAATAGCTAGATAGTACAATTGAAAAATAAAAATGAAAACTAGTGCTTTGAAAAGTCTGATAAAATAGAAATGGTTCATTTGGATGAGGAAAGAGAAAATACAGATATACCACATCCAGAGTGAAAAGAGGATGTTAGCTCAAATATGAAGATTTAAAATTTTAATAAAAATACATAATGATGCTAGTGCATACAAAAATCTTTAAAATTAAAATGTTTTAGAAAATATAGGTAAGTCAAAAATAGCCCTGGCTAGTGTGGCTCAGTGGATTGAGTGCCAGCCTGCAAACCAAAAGGTCGCTGGTTCAATTCCCAGTCAGGGCACATGCTTGGGCTAGGGGCCAGGTCCCCAGCTGGGGGCCTGTGAGAGGGGGAAAGAGTGTGAGAAGCAACCAATCGATGTATGTCTCCCTTCCTTTCCCCCTCCCTAAAAATAAATACATAAACTCTTTTAAAAAATAGATGGAATAAAATAAATACAACCAAAGTAGAGTATAGTAACCATGGCAGAAACTAAAAATCTTTGTAAGAACTATGGTAATAAAAGGAACTGTGTGATAAAGTTTTACAGATAGTTTCCATGGTATTTATGCTCATCTAAACATAAAAAAGGTTTAAAAGTTTGCCAATTTATTTGATAACATTGGCATAGCCACAATACTGAACTTAACGCAGGTAGTACAAAATCCCAAATAAATCACAAGCAAATTGAATTTGGATGTGTATTTTAATACACATCCTCTCACCAAACAGAGTGTATCAAGAGGCAGTGCAGGAATTTCAGAGAGCAGACTCTAGAGTCAGACAGCCTAGGGTAGGTTTGCACCTGGTGATGGAGCTAATAAGTGTATGGCTTCGTTCAACCCATTTAATCTCTGTCTCTTAGTTTCTTCATCCACAAAATGGGGCTTTGGATAGTTTCTATCTTATCTAGTCACTGTAAAGGTTATAAGAGTTAGTATCTGTAATGTACTTACTAAGGTGCCTAGCATGCAGGAAGCACTCAATGATATTATCTGTTAATATTAGTGTTTCATTTTAAATATATTATTCATACTAATAAGTTAAGGGGAAAGACAATAATTTTGTTAGATAACAAAAGATATTTTGATAAAACTTAATATCCATTTATAATTTTTTATTTTTTTTCTTTAAGTTTATTTTATTGATTATGCTATTACAGGGTTGTACCATTTTATTCTCTGCTTTGTTCCCCTCTGCCCTGTACCCTCCTCCCACCAACATTCCCCCCATCCCCCTTAGTTCATGTCCATGGTCATACATATCAATCAGTTCCTTGGCTTGTCCACTTCCCATTCTATTCTTAACCTCCCCCTGTCTATTTTGTACCTACCATTTATGCTTCTTATTCCCTGTACCTTTCCCTCATTCTCCCCCCTTCCTCTCTCACTCCCCACTGATAACCCTCCATGTGATCTCTATTTCTATGACTCTAGTTGTTTGCTTAGTTCACTTTTGTTATTTTAGGTTTGGTTGTTGATAGTTGTGACTTTGTTGTCATTTTACTGTTCGTATGTTTTATCTTCTTTTTCTTAGATAAGTACCTTTAACATTTCATATAATAAGGGCTTGGTGCTGATGAACTCCTTTAACTTGACCTTATCTGGGAAGCACTTTATCTGCCCTTCCATTCTAAATGAGAGCTTTGCTGGATAGAGTAATCTTGGAGGTAGGTCCTTGCCTTTCATGACTTTGAATACTTCTTTCCAGCCCTTTCTTGCCTGCAAGGTTTCTTTTGAGAAATAAGCTGATAGTCTTATGGGAACTCCTTTGTAGGTAACTGTCTCCTTTTCTCTTGCTGCTTTTAGGATTCTCTCCTTATATTTAATCTTGGATAAAGTGACTATGATGTTCCTAGGTGTGTGCTTCCTTGGGTCCAACTTCTTTGGGACTCTCTGAGCTTCCTGGACTTCCTGGAAGTCTATTTCCTTGGCCATATTGGGGAAGTTCTCCTTCATTATGTTTTCAAATAAGTTTTCAATTTCTTGCTCTTCCTCTTCTCTCCTGGCACCCCTATGATTCAGATGTTGGAATGTCTAAAGTTGTCCCAGAGATTCCTAAGCCTCTCATGTTGTTGAATGCTTATTTCTTCATTCTGTTCTGGTTGAATGTTTATTTCTTCCTTCACCAAATCATTGATTTGAGCCCTGGTTTTCTTCCCATCACTGGTGGTTCCCTGTATATATTTTTCTTCATTTCATTTTGCATAGCCTTCACTTTTTCCTCTACTTTGTGACCATACTCATCCATTTCTGTGAGCATCCTGATTACCAGTGTTTTGAACTGTGCATCTGATAGGTTGATTATCTCTTCCTTGCTTAATTGTTTTTCTGGAGTTTTGATCCGTTTTTTCATGTGGGCCATATTTCTTTGGGCACTCTTGTTACATTGTAATTGATGGAGCCTTAGGTATTCACCAGGGTGGGGAAATCCATAATGCTGTGCTGTATGTGGGGGATGGGTCAGAGAGGGAGTAATGCCACTTGCTCAGCTCCTGCCCCACTTTCAGTCACTTCCCCTGCTACCCACAAGCAAATTGGGCCCTTCTGGTGCTGATTCCTAGGTGGGTGAGCTTGTGTACATTCTAAGACCCTGTGGGTCTCTAGACAAACTCTCCTGTGAGGCTGGGAGTTGCTCCCACTGCCTCAACCCCCACAGGTTTTTTACCGCTGGAGGCTTTGAGGGTTTCTCTTCCCACGCTGGAACCCTAGGTTGCACAGTCTGTCTTGCTCCCCAGTTGTTCCTCCTGGTTTATCTGCATGCAAATGTGGGACTGCCACCTTGGTGCACATCCTCTCTGCCCCGGCTGTCTATCTATCTCCACCCCTCCTACCAGTCTGGATGAATGTTTCTTCTTTAACTCCTTGGTTGTCATACTTCCATACAGCTCAATTTTCTAGCAGTTCTGGTTGTTTTTTGTTTTTAAATTTGTTGTTGTCCTTCTTTTGTTTGTGCAAGGAGGCAAAGTGTACTACCTACACCTCCATCCTGGCCAGAAGTCCCAATTGTTTTATCCCCACTTAAATTTTTTTTAAATGTTAGTATAAAATAAGAAGAAGATTATTCTTCCACATATATGTTCTTAAATATAGAAGAGTTTGTACTTGGTACAATGAGAACAGAAATATGAGTTAAGATTTACTATTATTTACATATGAGATTGGGCGCATTCAGTGTGGTATGGCTGTAGACTACTATTATTTACAGATGACATAATTGTCTACCTGGAAAGCCAAATGCAAATAAAAATCCAATGGGTTTTTTTAAAAATTGACAATTATCATAACTTCGTTCTAGAAGAATAAATATGTGAAATTGTTAAAAAGAGAAATGTGAGCCCTGGCTGGTGTAGCTCAGTGGATTGAGCATGGGCTGGGAATCAAGCGGTCCTGGTTCGATTCCCAGTCAGGGCACATGCCTGGGTTGCAGGCCAGGTCCCCGTGAGGGCCATGTGAGAGGCAACCATACATTGCTGTTTCTCTCCCTCTCTTTCTCCCTCCCTTCCCCTCTCTCTAAAAATAAAATAAATAAAATCTTTAAAAAAAAAGAGAGAAATGTGAGGGCAGCTTTTCCCTAATAGTTATTAAATTTTGTTACTGGTACATAAATATATCAATAGAAGAGAAAAGAAAAGCCAGAAGGTACACGGTATATGATGAGGTGTTTCAATTCAATGTGGAGCATCTTGGTTTATTTAATAAATGATATTGGGACAATCAGACATAATCTGGCTAGTAATAAAATCTATCACTGTTTTGTGCATGGAACCACAGTACGGATTCTGAAATTCATCTTATCATCGAGGGTATTTGCTGAGCCAACTTGGAAGCATACATTGGTGAGGTGATACCAGAAGCCAATGGCTTATTGAGAAGGGTGCATTTGTTCTCTAGAAACAAGTCTTGATATATGTATTTCTCCCTGTTGTACTTTTCTTAAATGCTGTGATTTTATACTGTTGGGTGCATATATGTTCACGATAAATTGAACAAAGACACTTCTGGGAAAAAACACAGTATAAATAGCAGCAAGGACTGCATTGATGTGTATGTAGAATACATTTTTAGTATTGATGAGGTTCACAAATAACAGTAACATTTGTTAGACAAAGAGTTTTCCAGACACACCCAAGGACATGCTTATCAATTTTGGAGAGAGAGGAAGGGAGGAAGAGAGAGACAGAGAGAAACATTGACGTGAGAGAGAAACATTGGTAGGTTGCCTCTTGTATCCACCCCGACCAGGGACCAAACCTACAACCCAGGCATGTGCCCTGACCAGGAATTGTACCCATGACCTTTCAGTTTACCAGAAAGGGCTGGACACACAGTTATATCTTGTGTCCCCAGACACCCAGGAGGCAGTCATTTTATGTCCTCTTGTGGTTTAGCAGTATCACACCATCAACAGTTGAATGATGGGCTGACAGGGCCCAGATTTGCTACCAGATAAGCCGATGAGACATGCTGTCATATTTACTGAGTACAGTATCAAATATTTTTTAAAACATGGAGACTAGGTAACTGCAATGAATATATTTTACATTTAGTTTGAGATTCTTTCCAACAAGAAGATAGTTTCCAATGTCAAGAAGAATGCAAATGTGGGTGTCTTCCATACTACTTTCCTACAAGTTGCTTTCATTACACATTTTAAATAGTAGAGTTCAGCTTCATGGTGACCTAAGAGGAAAAAAATAGTGACAATTTAGTTCCTTATGAATTGTGAGTCTCTTGACATCTGTTGTATCATTTATTTTTAATAGCAGTAGGTACTATCAAAATCTGCAATTTACGAATGAGGAAACTGAGGCTCACAGAAAGTATTTGGCCCATAATATGTAGGTAGTACACAGAAAACACAGTTTTTGACCCCGGGTATATGCTCCGAATTCAGATACACACAACATTGCAGTGTGTAATCCAAAAGCATAGGGTCATTCCCTTTCAAACTCAAATACTAGAATAATCACAATTATAAGTGCAGGGAACAGTGTTTTAAATAAACAGGATCTATATTTCCTAGCAGAAGATCTCTATATCACAGGGAGACATTGGAAAACAGAGAAATGAACCCAAAATCTAGGGGTTTCAACTGTTGGGACTCTCTGCCCTTCTCCAGAAAGCAGAGTGAGCAACTTCTCCTGAGGCTTTTTTTTTTTTTTATTCTATGGGCCCAAGGAGGGTTAGAGCAAGGACTGCACTCCTGCAGGACCTGGTCATCATCCTTGTCCAGCAGGACAAAGGCAGTCACCTTCCTGGAGTCTTTTCGCAGCTCAGGACTGAAGGTCCCTGCGGCGACGGCCCATGGATTCAGGGAGAATGTTGTTTTCCATGGATTTGTTCTTCAGCGCAGCTTTGCTCAGATAGTCCGCCAGGTTCCCGAGCGTGCAGGTGGAAAAGTGGCAGGCCCTTTTCTGGACAGTGACGCTGATTTGCAGAAGGGAGAAGAAGAGGACCTGTCAGTGAGAGGTTGAGGGGACGGGAGCAGGATAGCCCGCCCCATGGGACCATCAGGGCAAAATTACTCCTCTGAGAGTCACCTATTAGCCTTCAGTCTTTCACCTAAACACAATGATCACAGCAGAAGATCACAGGGCCCGTGGGGAAAATGCCACAATTACTTCCCATAGACATTCTCAGAAGTGTTCAAAAACCAAAGATAATACTTGGCAACTGCCCAAGGAACACAGAGCTGTGACAGCTGCCCTTCCCTGTATCAATACGCTAAAAATCAACCAAAGCTTATACAACTATATGGTGCTGTGCCCAATCCATTCTCAAGGACTATCTAGAAATCATATTTCGTTCATAGGCAGCAGAAAATTTCTCTGTCTTACCAAGAAGAGACAGAGAGTTTACAGCCTCAAGTCCTTACCTGCTCCTTAGCACAACTGTTCTTACAACTTGCGTTTGCTCAAAGGGACCAGCCACTATGCCGTGTCCAGCTATCCTGTGGTAAAGCACAGGTCCCTGAGCCCATAAAGCCTGGGACATCGGCCAGAGCAATAATCACCATAGCTCAGTGCTTTTCAGATACCAGCCCAAAGAGCGATAAGAGAGAACTGCATGTTCTCTTATGAAGAGAGGAAAGAAGCAAGAAAGGAAGTTAGAAGGAAGGGGCGGGGCAGGAGGCACCCTAGTGCGTGCCAGCATGAGGCTTGTCATCTTCCTCCAAGCTGCTGGACAGGACCCCTTTTTTTGTGTTCGACAGGTGCTCCAACTCCAGTTGTAATTTGAGTGAATGTGTGAAACTTGTTGAGGTCCTGTGTGCAAATTCCAGGCAGACAGGTACTCATTACTGCACCACTTAGCTCTAGAGATGTCCAGGATGCAGGGAAAAGACATGCCAGGCAACACCATGACCAGGTGTGCCCCTGTGGTTGTCCCACAGAAGGTCAGAGGAAGAAGATGGCAATTTGAGCCTGGCAGGAGGGGCAGGCAGGAGGATAGCTCACACATCCTCCATTAGAAGAACTCAAACATCCCCCGGCCAATGTGGCTTAGTTGGTGGAACGTCACCCCATAAACTGAAAGGTTTCAGGTTTGATTCCCAGTCAGGGCACATACTTAGGCTGTGCATTCAGTCTCCAGTCCAAGAAGGTAACTGATTGATGTTTCTCTCCCTCTCTTTCTCTCCTTCCCCTCTCTCTAAAAATCAGTAGGCATGTTCTCAGGTGAAGATAAAAGAAAAAAAAAAAAAGAACTTGAACATTTGCCGAGCCAGGGCTGTGTGCGGAAGGGCTGTGGTGGGAAAGACACCTCTGGCCTTCCTCATGCTGCTGGGCCTTCATGCTCTGCAGAGAGGTTCTCAGGGGTGATGCAAGTGCAAACTGTGGTGACCTTTCTGGCCTTCCTCATGCTGCTGGGCCTTCATGCTCTGCAGAGAGGTTCTCAGGGGTGATGCAAGTGCAAACTGTGCCTCTGCCCAGGCAGTGCCAGGGCCAGAGCAGGGGCTGGTGTGTGCTCCAAGCTCAGGGTGCTCAGGGAGGTGGGGCTGGGGAAGGGTGTTCTCCCCAACCCAGGGACAGCATGCACATCTCCAAGGATCCTACACATGTTAAGGTTCCAGACCTACCTCAGGCACTGCTCCACCTGACCCCACCCTCTGCAAGGCCTTTGGCTTCACCTTGTAAATGTGCAGGTATGACAGAAAGTCACGTGCAAGTTAACAAGGTGGAGCCAGATTTCTAAAATCCCCTGAGCTATCTGGGGTCCATCAGCTGACTTCACACCTCCCAGTCCTAACTCCCCCAATGCTAGGAGGACTCCTCAACACTGCCAGACCAATTTCCAGAGTGAGTGATTCCACACCTTCCCTAACTTGCAGAAGTGGATCTTTTTACATGTGGTCTAACCCTGTCCCTTTATCTGACCTCTGTGTTCAGTGGAGCCTGAGAACAGCTTGGCCCCAGGCTGGGGTGAACAGTGACAGCCTGCTGGTCACCTGTCCATTTCAGTTCTCTCCTACTTCTCAGGACATGCCTTCCTGGGCATGACTGGAGGAAGGTCATGCCCTGTGCTGGGCAGGCGCATAACCTACCTGAAGTCCTCGGTCTCCTGCTCCTGCTCACTGGCCATCCTCTTCTCATGGTCCTTCATCTGTGCATCCACCAGGAGTTCCCCTTCTTCCTCACTGAGTGAAGCAGGGTACAGGCTGCTCTCTCAGGCAGACACAGGGAGGGGTAATAAACCCAATAGTGGCTCCAAGCTATGGCCAACCACCTTTCCAGGATAAGCAGCCAAGTTTTCCAATTTCTGCCACTTCCCCAGAGTATGTGGCCACCTCAACCCACAGTGGACAGGGTATGAGGCCAGTGCCTTTCCAAAAACATTGATTCACCAGGAGTCAGGCTCTGGTGTAATATCAAAGAATTGGTGTGCTGGAACTGGATGATATAAGCTTGTGAAATCTTATGGTTAGGTTTTCAGAAATTTTATGAGCTTAATGTTAAATATAACCATTATTAAAAATCAAATGATGAGGCCCTGGCTGGTGTAGCTCAGTGGATTGAGCGCGGGCTGCAAACCAAAGGGCCGGTTCAATTCCCAGTCAGGGCACGTGCCTGGGTTGCAGGCCAGATCCCCAGTGGAGGCCATGTGAGAGGCAACCAAACACTGATGCTTCTTTCCCTGTCTTTCGCCCTCCCTTCCCTTCTGTCTAAAAATAAATAAAAAAATCTTAAAAAAAAAAATCAAATGATGAAACTCAGTTTGAATCTGAAAAATGTTTCAGTTTACTAAATATTTATATGAGAGTGAGAAAATAGATCAATAGATTACATATTAGATTTATAACAACAAGTTTATTGGTAGTTAGCAATTCATTTCTAAAATTGTGGTTGAATTAAATAAATAGGTTTACTGCAGGTACAGATATTTAGTAAAAAAAAATGAAAGCATTTTGTGAGGCTCAAGGAAGTATATGAAATTCACAATAAAGAGTATTGTATATCTGATTTCTATTTGTAAATTGTGTGTGACACATCTTTATATCATAAAAACTTATATGCTGGTTTACCTACATCCATTCCCCCGCCTCCACCCCAAAAGCTGTCATTAAACTTTCAGCACTTCACAGATCAGATGACAGAATTGTGTGGTCCCGGGGCCAGTGGGAGAGGAGTGTGCCCCTGGCAGGGCTGGCTTACCTGAACGGTGCTGCCCGGAGGATACCCGCCTGGTGCAGGACCAAGATGCTAAGAGCCAAAAAGGGGAAGACCTTCCAGAAGCCCATGATGCCTATTGGTGGGGTTAGAATGACAGCACCTATGTGCAGCAGTTCAAAGTTCTGTGAGCCCAGAGACCTGGGCTCTGGTCCCCCATGTAACTCCCTGGCATCATGGCTCCAGCCTGGTCATTTCATTTCTCTTCAACATTATTTCCTCATCAGCGAATAGACTGCCAAAGGGTCTGGTGGACATGCAGTGTACATTCTTTAGCAAAGCTGGAATAGTGATCCCACCTCGAATCTGGGAGGGGAGGGTAAGCCTGTTTCTCTGCAGCACACCTCGCCCACTCTCCCATATGCCCTCTGGCCAGGGCTCTTGAGTACAGTCTCTGAATGCCCTGTCACAACAGCTTTTTCCGCAGTGCAATCAGAGCTGTACTCCCTGTGTGAGGCTTTTGTTCACACTGGCCAGGTATATGGGGGAATGTAGGTAGAGGGAATATCTCTGCAGCTGGAATATCTGAGAAACTGAAAACCAGATTCCGATTGGCTGCTCTGCCCTCTAGCAAAGAGACCCCTGTAATAACTAAACTTAGCAGAGTCTTAAATTTGGACTCAGGACTTAAACTGGGAAAAAAAAGCTCCCAGATCTCAGGATGGAGGCTTGCAATTCAGTGTTGCCTGCCCTAGGCCATTGCATTTACATGTCTCTCACATGCGCTGGCCCAGGTTCCGAACTGATTTTCCAGAGACCCCTAGGCACCAGACCAAATCCATGGGCACACAGTCTGCAGAAAGTTACACCTGCATCCTGCTCAGAGATTGGTCTAAGCAAATGTGCAATAAGAGACAGCCCAGCTCTGCACGGGAAGAGTGGTACAGGGAGTCTTTGAACTGATAGTGTCCAGTGCTTGCTGGCGTAGCAGTCTGGGATGAAATGCAGACCAACAGATTGTTGTGATGAAGAGACCCAGACAGAAGTAGACAGAAACTCTGAGACTGGCAAGGAGATCAACCAAGAGATGGTACAATGGAGAGAGAGGGAGCGGAGAGGAAGAGCGAGATAGACCGACACACCTATGTGGGAGTCTCAAGCCTCACCTGGCAGCAGTGGCTCGGAGTGGAGGCAGTGGTGATGGCACTTGCAGTGGAGTTGGTACTGCCGACGCAGCAAAGACACTCCAGGTGGACAGCGGCTCTGATGCCTTCCCTCAGCTCAGGTCTGGGGTGGTGCAGGAGCTCCAGGCAACTAACTACTCAGGAGAAGGACCACGTGCCTAAAACGGATTGGCCTAAAACGGATTGTGTCACCAACTTGCTAGACTGGAATGTCCAGCAGGACCATTTCCCTTGCATTTGCATTGAGATCATTGATGGAAGTGTGGGGGGTGGGAGACGGTTGGGGCCAATGAGAAACGCTCTTACTGAGCTGGATTTTGATGAAAGTTGGTTGTCCTGGTAAATTTTGCCTGTTCAGTTCCGTGGTTTCCAGTGCATCCCACTCCATCCATAGCTGTGTGGTCTTGAAGGGGAGGGTCCAGGTGTGCAGGGACTCCCGGCTCACCCAAATCTGGCCTTCAACCCCTTCCAAGTGAGGGGCAAAGGGTTAATGCCTAATAGGTTGGTTCTGGGTCCCAGCAGGGTGTTTAATTTGGGCACTGGAATCACTCCCAGAGGAGTGGATCTTGTGAGAACAAGAGATGGAGGTGGGAGTGAGAAATTTTATAGAAGGAACTCAATCACGGCTGAACAAATTCCGGGCGGTAGGATTATGGGCAAGTAACTTCTCAGGGCCTCAACGTAAAATTGACCCCTAACATGGGCTAGAACTGCGCGGGTCTAATTACTTGGATTTTTTTCGATTTACCTCCAAAGTTCAGTTGACCCGCGCAGCACAAGTGTGGGCGGTTCAATCCACCTGCGCCGTTGAAACCGCGTTATTCAAGGGTCAACTCCGCAGTTGGGAATCCGAGGACACGTAGGGCTACTGTAGTTATATGCGGATATTTGACTGCATAGCAGATCGGTGCTCCTGACCACCACATTGTTTCAACAGTCAACAGTATTAATCTTTGAAATGGGAACTCTATTTTCATCTCGAAGGAACGATGTCGTTAGTAGCCGTGTGCCTTTCCCTTAGCGAGGTAGGGACATGGAAGAGCTTCCTGGTCCACACAGGGGATTCCTTAAAATCGAGATCCATCCTAACGATACTAATACTAATACTAATAAAAATTGTGATCCATACTAAAGGCTTTTCCGTCTTGTGTCCTGACCCGCTCTGGGTGGTCCATCCCGTGGGTAGAAAGAGCCAATGACCCGCCGGCCGACAGCGAGAAGGGGCAAGGCACAGAAGTCTCCCCAGCAAGCAAGCAGCCCTAGCCTCTCCCTTTCTACCCGTCCGTCTACCTCCTATCACTCATCTGCCCGCTGGAGCAATAGTCCAGCCGCCCTTCTCACCGACCGCTGTTGACCAAGGCGGCCGGGCGGCGCGCGATCGCGGACCTGCGCCGAAGGTTCTCCACTAGAGAGCAGAGCAGGCTTGACGGAGCTGCGAAGTCCCTCCCGGGGCGAACACTCGCGGTCGCTTACGGTCCTTCTCCTCCACACACGCAAACGCATTTCTGTCTCCACACACGCGCACTCCCAAAGCACTGACACTCGCAAAAACGACAGTGGTGCACAAGGATATCCGCCCGGGTTCGCGCAGAATCACGTCCCAAGCCTGCTTCGGGCGACTCTCGTGCGGGCGTACCCACACAGCGGCATGTTGGCGTGTGTTCGCGTCACAGCTGTTCTCACAAGCATGAGCGTGCCCCGTAACACGCGCCTGTGCAGCACCTTGACCCTCTCACAACCCGTTTCAGGAACCTTCCCCGGAGTTTTCTGCGCCAAGCCCGTCTGCAAGACCTGGGACCCTGACTTGCCGCCTACAGAGTGCGGAGAAAGAACCTTCTCTTTGTCCCGAGGACATCCCGGTCTTGGCAGCTGCATGCAATCCACAACAGCCCGTACAGAGTCTCCCGGTGTGGCAGACACAGCAAAAGTACCCAGGGCTGTGAAGAGCAGGCAAAGACCCCCAGGTAGGTGGTTCCCAGGCAGAAAGAAACTAGCCCTACGTGTGCTGTGACCTCAGCAGCGGTCCTCACCCTCGTCCTTACTCTCCAGAATCCTCAGCAATTCCGAGGGCACACCTGCCTTGCACCACATGGCTTCTCCTTCCAGGCTGATGACCTCCTTGCTTGGGGACACTGAACTTCTAAGATGCCCTTATTAAACTTTACTTCTTAATAACTGATGGGGCGCCACTGCCACGAGGGAGTAAAAGCTTGGACATGGGAGCTGGGTGTGTGAAACCCGCTCTCTCCAGGCGCACTGGCGGCGCGGCAGGGGACCAGGGGATGTAAAACGCAAGAGCACTGTCAGGTACAGAGGCAGGGAAGGCGAATGAAGCAAAGGATAGGCAAGGATCACAGTATCGGATCCTGGGCGCAGTGCTGCCTGGAGGCTAGAAGCAGATGGCCGGTGCTGAGACCCAGTCCTGGGTTTTGGAGCTCAGCAGTTTGAGTCCTCAGCCCTGGCCAAACTTTCCGTGCAGTGTTGCAGGGCAGCAGGCATAGTGGATACTGAGTGGTTCCGAAATTGAGCTGTGCCACTTGAGGCTGTAGTAGGTGAGTCTTTGCTCTCAGGTGCCAAATACATTTGTAGAAACATTCCACTACAAGATGAGTGTTCTAACATATGAACCTTCTGAAGTCATTTGTAAGGATGTGTGTATGTGGATTTCATTTTCCTGAGGAGTGAACCTCAGCTTGCCCCAGCGCAATGGGAAGTGCAAAATGGTTCAAGAACGACTACTCTGGAAGCTGACGTTATGAACATGTCACTTTCTGGGCTCAGAACTCCACCCCTGGCAGCCAGGTGCACCTTCAACCTTCAAAACCAACATTTATTCCCCACTCTGAAATCTTTGGTGGTTACAAACCACAGCTGGTGGTATGGGGCAGGAACTTTGGTCTGTACCCAGAATGCGTTAGGGTAGCCTCCAGCGCTTGGAGCTTTACTTTATAGGTCAAGCTCTCCAGATAGGGAGGGACTGACATTAACCTCAGGCACTCTTTGAACTTGTAAGAAGTGCCTCCTGCTGAGCCTGACAAAAGAGTAGGCACTAAGCCATTATTTGATGAAGGAATGGAAATTAATTTATTGTGGTGAATTCACCGGCCAGTCTAACTGCTCTTACAAGGCTCCAATGCAGAAAACCTGAACCTACTTAGGTAGAGCAGCATTCAGCTTGGACTTGGAAATTAGAAGCACAAACATTTTAGCCAGATTCTGCCCATTTCACTTTGGCACAGCGGAGTCGGTTTCCTAAGAGAAGTTTTCAGGAATGAGATGGGAAAATAAGGGTTACCCAGATGGTTCTTCCTAAAATGTGAAATACAAACCCAGTCCTCTCTGAGCCCATTCCTGATTTGCTAAGTGAACTCAGGGAAGTTTAAACCTCCGCACATGTGGATTTTTTAGATTTCTTACAGCTGTCCTTGATACTTCTCTGAACTTCAGCACTAAACAGAGAATGATTTCGCGAATGTCATTAAGGAAAATACTGATTTCTAAATAGCTCCTCGAGTATTTGGCCCCTGATTTTATGATCTTATTTCATAACGTGGTATGACGCTGTGCCCATTGCAGGCTCCATCCCCATCTAGTATTAAGTCGCAGAGTGGCTTGCCTGGTAGCTGGGAATGCCGAGTGTGGTAATTTCAGCAACGTCTCCTCCCTGGTGTTGGTGCCTGAGTGCACAGGTCCATGGGTATACAAGGAGTTCAGCACCAAGTCCAACAAGTTCATCTTCCACAACACCCTGTCACGCTATTGTCTGGTGGGCAAGGTGAACCAAACGCAGAGGAACGACATTCTTGAGAAAACTGAGAAGAGCAAAGCCAACTACTTTCTGATACTCTCCCAGGCTATAGCCCCTAATAGTCTTGTCCACATGGTAGAAGGCACCTACAAATACAACTCAGACCATAAGCCCTTCACCCAGATTCCCGCCAAGGCCAAGTCCATTAGTGTGGCTGCCTTCACCATCCAGGGACCTCAGGCAGAACAAGAAACCTACTACTCCCAAGAAGGGCAGCAGCACCCCAAAGTAGCTGACACCCAGGTTGTCTGTGGTAGGGCCCCCAGACAGTCAGTGGGTACGCCTGGGTCCTGTCTTTCCCAAACTATGAGCAGGGCTGGCTTCTGTCCAGTTTTGCTGTGGTGAGCCGTTCAGGGACTCAGGGTGCAGCTCATGACCGTTCTCCCAACCTTCTTGAATAAAATAATACAAAGAGGAAAAATACAAAAGCATTTCCCACCAAGATCTTCTCTTATTATCAAGCAAAACCAAAGAAGTTCAGACCTTCCTGTACACTGATCACTTAGATTGGGACCAACTATCCTTGAAACTTATCTGGGCTTTTGGACTACAGACAGTACAATCCAGCAAATGTCACCAAGGAAAACACTAATTTTAAAATAGTCATTTGACTTTCTGGCCCTTGATTTTTATCTTAAGTCATAGCTTTTAAACCCGGAAATCAAGGCCAGTTTCACAACAATCTTGCTTGGAAAAAAATATTATAGAACACTCTGATAAAGCCTTTTTTTAATGTTTACCTCCATTCATTTAAATTAGAATCCTGTGCTTTTTGATTTAAATGTAAAAATAAAGATAGTTTATCAGGGCTTGCCAGAGACCCAAATCTGTCTGGAGATTCCTATGTGAGTTTCTAGTGGATTAGAAGAGTTACAACAAAAGACTTACTTCTTTAATTGACTAGCCAATTATAAGACAAACAATAAACTTAAAAACAAAAACAAAACAAAAAAGCATTTCCAAATTCAGAACTCAAGCTAAATTTATTGTACCCGGAAATAAACCCATGCATATATGGTCAATAAACTTATGAGAAAGGAACCAATAATGTACAATCAGAAAAAAAAAATATTTTCAATAAATGGTAGTTGGGAAAACTGGATAGCCACATGCAAAATAATGAAACTGCACAATTATCTTGCACCACACAAAAAATTCAAAGTGGACTAAAAATTGAACATAAGACCTAAAACACTCCTAGGAGAAAATGTAGGTGGTAAGCTATTTGATATCGGTCTCGCCATGATTTTTTGGGATTTGTCACCAAAAGCAAAAGTGGGACTACCACTGACTGAAAAACTTCTGTACAGCAAAGGAAACCATCAAAAAATGAAAAAACAACAACAACAAAAAACCTGCTGAATGGGAGAAAATATTTGCAAATTATTTATTTCATAAGGAGTTAATATTTAAAAATAAAGAACTCATATCACTTAATAGCAAAAACAAAACAATGTAATTAAAAATAGGGAGAGATATGTTTCTGAAGAAGACATACAGATGACTAGCAGGTGCATGAAAAGATGCTCAACATTATTAATCATCAGGTAAATGCAAATCAAAACCACAATGAGAGCTCTAACTGGTATGGCTTAGTTGGTTGGGCTTTGCCCCACAAAGGGAAAGGTTGCAGGTTTGAATCCTGGGTTGTGGGTTCAATCCCTGGTCAGGGCACTTGCAAGAGCCAACCGATGGATGTTTTCTTTCACATCAATGTTTCTTTCCCCCTCTTTCTCCATCCCTTCCCCTTGCTCTAAAAATAAATAAATAAAATCTTTTTGAAAAAAACGATGAGATATCACCTCACATATGCAAGAATGGCTTTATCAAAAAGACAAAACATAGAAAGTGTTGGCAAGGATGTCAAGAAATGGAAACCCTTGTGCACTGTTGATGGGAATGTAAATTGGTACAGCTACTGTGGAAAACAGTTTGCAGGTTCCTCAAAAAACTAAAAATAGAACTACCATATGATCCAGCTATTCCGCTTCTGGGTATTTATCTGAAAGAAATTAAATCCCTAACTGAAAAAGATATCTGCGCCCCTATGTTTATTGTCTCATTATTTACGATAGTCAAGCTATGGAAACAACCTATGTGTCCATTGGTGTGTGAATGGATAAAGAATACATGCTACATATCTTCACAACAGAATATTATTCAGTCATTAAAAAGAAGGAAATCTTGCCATTTGTGAAACATAGATAGACCTTGAGAGGATTATGCTAAGTGAAATAAGTCAGAGAAAGATAAATTCTATTTGATATCATTCATACATAGAATCTAGACAAAAAAGAAGAACTTACAGACACAGAGAGCAGATCGGTGGTTGTCAGAGGCAGAGGTCGGAGTCAGGGGTAGTGAACAAAATTGGTGAAAGGGGCTAAAATGTACAAACTTCCACTTGTAGAAATAAGTGAGCCATGGGGATGCATGGTGAGTATAGTGAATAATACTGAACTGCATATTTGAAAGTTGTCAAGGGAGTAGATCTTCAAAGTTTTTGTTAAATTGATTGCTCCTACATAATTCATATATGATGTAAACTCAACAACGACAAAAAAAACCACAATCACAATAAAAACTACAGGAGCAGCAACATCACCACCCCCATAAATCCATTCCCCTCAGCCAGGGGGAAATTGGGAGCTATCAAATTAACTGCACTAGTTCAATTGAAACTTGACTGTACCGGGTTCTACATACAGGTAAAGAGTTCAGGACGTCATAACAACAAGGAAAAAGGTAAACAGACTGAAAAATCATCAACTCTTCTAGGACCCCAAGAGAGGTGAGGAAAAGGGCAGAACCTGCTCCCTAAGATTAGAGAGACAAAGAGGTAAATACAGAGAGTAATGGCTTACCGGTGTGGAAAATTACAAGGGGAAACTGTGAGAATCAGTGCCTGGAACTGGTGTTGGAGTAGGATACCTTGAACTGTAACTGACAAATTGCTGGACAATTTTGTGAACTAAAAATTCCAGTGGGGGCCCTGGCTGGGTTCTCAGTTGATTAGAGTGTCCTCCCAATAAGTGCAGGCTGTGGTTCAATCTCCCATCAGGGCACATACAAGAAGCAACCAATGAATGCATAAATAAGTGGAACAACAAATGCATGTCTTTTCTTTCTCTCGCTCTCTCTCTTCCCCTCCCCTTCTCAAAGAAATAAATTTAAAAATTACCAAAAAATTCCAGTGGGACCCAGTCATGGTGTATGATGGTCTATGTGTGTTTGGGGGTGGAAGGCGGCAGGGGGAAGGTCCTCAATTGTGTGAGATTTACCTCCAGTAGCTCAACCTCCAGTAGCTCACAGTAAATATCAGAGGGTCCCCTTGTGTTTCTGAGGGGAAAGGAATCATTTTTAAATCCATCAGAGTATTCTGCTTTTCTTAACCATGTCTGTTCTCAGCAGAAACTAGTCAATCAGAGCCTAAACTGCTGGGGTCTTATCAGAGTATAACTGACCAGAGAGAAGAGTGATACAACTCCATTCAGTTCTAGCCTATCACATGGGAGAAGGGAAATAAATACTTGACTTCGGCTGATGCTAAGGAAAAAACTGAGAAATGCATGAAGTTCACAGTCAGAAGCACAGGCTCACTAAAAGTCTGAGACCCTACCAAAGGACTATAAAATGTTTCCCCTTCTACTTTATTCCTAACTGCCAACACTTGGAAGCAACCAAGATGTCCTTCAGTAGGTGAAGGGGTAAATAAATGTGGCACATCCAGATGATGGTGTATTATTCAGTGGTAAAAAGAAATGATCTCTCAAGCTATGAAAAGACATGGAGGAATCTTAAATGCATATTCCTTGGCCCATGACCCCATTCCTCTAAGTGAAAGAAACCAATTTGAAAAGCTACATATTTATGATCCCATCTGTATCACATTCTAGAAAAGGTAAAACATAGACATAGTACAAAATTAGAGATTGGCATGAGGTGGGGAGAGGGAAGACTAGCCAGAACACAGAGGACTTTCCGGGTCGTGAAAATGCCATCTATGGTACTATAATGATGGATATATGTCATTATACCTACGTCCAAACCCACAGAATGCACAATACCAAGAGTGAACCCCAAGGCAAACTAGGGACTTTGGGTGATCATGATGTGTCAGTGTAGGTTTCAGAATTATAACTCTGGTGGAGGATGTTTTTAATGAGGGAGACACATGTGTGGGAGCAGGGGTATGTGTGAAATCTCTGTACCTTTCTCTAAATGTTGCTCAGAATCTAAAGTTGCTCTAAAAACCACAAAGTGATTAAACAAAATTGTTCGTACTGTGTAAAGAAGTGGAGGAAACTAAAGTCCTCTATCAGTGAGTTTGCTGAAGAACATGTGAGGAGAATCAACTGCTTCTGAGTCATTTCCTGAGACATTTTCAGAGGGCAGTGAAGCTCCTCCTGGAGGAGGCAGGATGGAAGTGGCTGCCAAAGAGAGGCAGAAAGCGAATCCTGCCGGGGATTTTGCTGATAACCTAGATATAAAATTATCTGAAAGATGTTATAGGTACAGTATGAAAACTTGTAAAAAATCATATTGAAATAAAAAAAATTATACATATTAAAATGACTAAGAATTGAGTTTCAGTTATGTATGTGTTATCTCTCATACTTTCAACAGTTTATTAAGATGGGTATTATTATTACCTTTGTTTTACAGGCAAGGAACTAGTAAGAGAATTTGACTTGAATTAATTATTTTTCCCAGGTGCCATTGAGGTTCTGAGATGCTGGAACATGGTTTGTCTGTTGCAATATCAGGTCAGAAGTCTGGTCCCTCGGACATAGCCACTGAATCAGAGGACACGGGCATGTCTGCCTGCTTCAGAGCAATGTGATTGGTAGTGTGGGGCTCAGGGACGAGGCAGGGATCATTTACAATTCCTGGACCAACATTTGGAAGACTGACAACTTCACAGCAAGAAAATAAATGCCACTTACGGATGTTGCTAAAGGATAACACCAAAATCAGGTCCATAACAACATTCATAAAATAAAAATCCAGTCCCTTTCCATAGTTTGCACTGTGTGTTGTTTCACCTCATCAGAGTTGTGGTCGATCCTGTGGAGCGTTTTGTTTGGCCAGTGGATGCAGTGGGAGGGAAGGGAAATAGAAAGAGCTCTGTAGCCAGAAGGTAATATTCTAATTCCTACCCCCAACCCAAATGGTGTGAGTCAGAAAATCATCTGGGCCTCTGTTTTCACATCCATCAAACAAATCTATTGGATTGAGAGTTTTTGAAGTTCCCTTCTAATTCTGACAATCTGCAAATGTGCTGTAAACTTTATGCTGCCTTTACAGTACCATTCATAACAAGATGCTCACTATTTGGCTTCCTCCACTTGCCCTGGAAGATGCCACTGTCTTTTTGACAGAAATGCTGAAGGGGTCAACATGTAGGAGTAAGATTATGTCATCCTATTGAGTGACACAATCAGAAAAGTCTCCTCCCTCTATTTGCTACTAAATATGAGTAAAGGATTTCAAAATAAATAGGAAGAGGGGTCAGATGTCCTGGTCCTATATTCTGACACTGAAAGATGTAATAGTGCCCTCTGAGAGGGGAGAGAGAGCTTGCCAGCTAGAAGGCAGCACCATGATTTTTCTCTTTATCATAAGGATGGATCCACAACTGACTACTGGTCCTTGCCTGGATGCCATTCTTTCTACAAGTTGGCAGCAGAAGCTTTGCAATGTGGCTATTTGGTGAGTTCACCTAGAGCCCAAAGCACATATCAAATTGATTTTGAAAAATAAAAAGGAAATAACAACAAAATAAAAAGGAAACTCACTGAATAGTAGAACATATTTGCCAGTGATACACCTGATAAGGGGTTAGTTTCCAAAATATATAAAGAACTTATGCAACTCAATACCAAGAAGACAAGCAACCCAATTAAAAAATGGGCGAAGGATCTGAATAGATGCTTCTCCAAAGAGGACATACAGATGACCAACAGACATATGAAAAAATGCTCAACGTCACTAATCATCAGAGAGATGCAAATTAAAACCGCAATGAGATATCACCTCACACTTGTCAGAATGGCCATCACCAATAAATCAACAAACAACAAGGGCTGCCCAGGATGCAGAGAAAAGCGAACCTGCATGCACTGCTGGTGGGAATGCAGACTGGTGCAGCCACTGTGGAAAACAGTGTGGAGTTTCCTCAAAAAATTAAAAATGGAACTGCATTTTGACCCAGCAAGTCCACTTCTGGGAATATATCAAAAAAAAAACCCAAAACACTAATTTGAAAGAATATATGCACCCGTATGTTCATTGCAGCATTATTTACAATAGCAAAGATCTGGAAGCAGCCCAAATGCCCATCAGTAGATGAGTGGATAGGAACGCCGTGGTACATTTACACAATGGAATACTACTCCACCATAAAAAAAGAAAAAATCTTAACCTTTTGTGACAGTGTGGACCTGGAGATTATTATGTTAAGTGAAATAAGCCAGTCAGAGAAAGGCAAATATCATATGATCTCATTTATATGTGGAATCTAATGAACAAATAAACAAAATAGAAACAGAGGCATGGTTATGTGGAACAGACTGGCAGCTGTCAGAGAGGAGGGAGGTTGGGGGCAGGATGAAAGAAGCTGAAGGGATTCAGCAAAAAACCCCACCCCATATATATTTACATATATATGGTTTTTTGTATATATATGTATGTGTATGTGTGTGTATACACACACACATAGACAGAGACAACCTTGTGGTGATAACCAGAGGGAAAAGGGGTTACAGTGCAGGTAGAGGTGGGCAAAGGGGGGGAAATGGGGGTAGAGAGAGACTTCGCTTGGGGAGATGGGTGCATGATGTAGGGCACAGATAATGTTTTTTCGAGTAGTACACTTGAAACCTGTATGGTTTTGTGAACCAATGTCACCCCCAACAAATTAAAAAAAAATTAATAAAACCAATCTACTAAGAATGTGATCTCTTAGGGAGACAAGACTCATAAAAATGAGTGTATCAAAGATTTAATCACAGACCAATAAAAGGAAATAAGGTATTAGTTTTTTACTGCTGCTATACCAAATTGTCACTAGTTTAGTGGCATAAAACAATGCAAATTTATTGACTTACACTTCTTTGGCTAGAAGTCCGATGTCCAACACAAGTCTCACTGTGCTAAAATGTTGGCAGCTCAATAAATATCCTTTCTGACGAATCTAGAGGAAAATCCATTTCTTTTTCCATTTTCAGGTTCTAGTAACCACCGACAGCCCTTGGCTCCTCACCCTCTTCCTCTCTATTGAAAGCCAGCAGCGGTGGGTTGAGTCATCACATCATACCATTCTGACCTCCTCTTCTGCTTCCCTTTTTCTCTTGAAATTTTATTGTGCTCACCTGGATAATCCAGGCTACTCTCTGCATCTCATAGTCCTCCATTTAATCACAGCTTCAAAGTCCCTTTTGCTATGTAAATGAACATATTCCCAGTTTCTAAGGATTAAGACCAGGACATCTGTGGGGGGCCAAGGGGCGGTAATAATTAGTCTGCAAACCATAATAGGTAAATGCTGGGCTGACTGGCAAGGACTGTAAGTGCTGGGACTTGGATAAGGAGGCTGCCGTGGGCTGGCGCCCTGAGGCGCCTCCTGGAGGTGAGTCAGAGCCAGAAAGTGGCTACGGGGGTGGGGGGAGTGGGCAGTAGCAGAGTCCCTGATAAGGGAGTGCATCTCATGGGGTGTGGGGCAGCAGGTGAGGAGACAAGAGAACTCCTCCCCGTGCCTGGACTCCTCCTCCGTGCCTCTGGTGTCAGGAAGGGAGCCCTCCTGAATAGGACCCGTGTGGCTGCCTGAATTCACCCCGCAGGCAGGTTGTGTCTAGAAATCATGAAATCTCAAGTATAAGATGTTCCTCTTACCAAATGCCAGTGTATTTAGTGTCCTTCAATATTCCCATTCAGGTTTGCTTCAGAGAAAGGAGCCAACTGCTGTCCCTTTTGGTGAAACTCCAGTAGGGGTGGGGAAAGGAACGCTTTGCCATCACATAACTCCAGTCTTTGGCATTAAAGACCCAGAGGAACTTCAAGGCGCTTTGGAAGCCCTTGAGTCTTGGGCCAGTTGTCCTCAGGACCCCTGGATGCAGCAGCAAACAAACTTACACAATCAATGCCTAACTTCTCTTCAGAACCGACAAGGCCCCTTCACAGAAAACTTCCAGTTGAAATGAGAATGTCAAGAACAGTGCTCCCGAGGAGTCCAAGGGCTGAGACCCCAGATTAGAGAACTATTGGTTTCTTCTTTTTCTACTTTGCCTTGAGGCAAAGCAGGGATGACTTATTCCTTTTATCTTTGTCTGAGGAGTTCAGGAATATTCACTGGCCAAAACATTAGAGAGAAATCCTTTCTGCTCTCACTGTAGAAAGATAGAGATGCCTGGTTTCCGCAGGTGACGAGGCAGGATTTGGAGAGGTTATTGAGAAAGTTTGATCTTATTTCTGCATGTTGCACTTACAACCCAGACATATAATTACTTGGTTTTTTTTCATATCAGACAATAAGCAGGAGTGGGATCTGCCTTGTTCTCCCTGTATTTCTAGCTCCTAGAATATAGTAGGTGCTCATAAAAACTTTTGAATGATTGAATGAGCATCTACTGAGATTGAAGACTGTAAGAAGCCCAATATGAACATTTCCAATACAATTTTGGGAAACTGCTTAGTGTACTCTAGTATTGGAGAGGAAAAGGGCTAAACCCCCTCTAGATGCTTCTATGAAGTTTTGAAAAATGCTAAATAGTAGCAATTCAGTTTTTGGAGAAATCATCCTCTTAGTCCACCACTGGAATCTCCATACAGTTTTCAAAGTTGTAACAAACATGGAAGGAATGTAAGTGGTTTCAAGGAGGCCGTCATTTCTATAAAGAAAGGTTCAGTCAAACTACTGCTGTGGGTCAGTAGCAAGAAACTTTGATATTTAAAGCCAATTTAAATATTAATATGTCAAGCACCTATAATCAAATACTCTAGGAGTCTTATTCCATTTTTTAATTTTAATGAAAACATGGAAATGTGGTTTCATCTGATTCAGCACAAAGGATATTACAATAATCTAATATGATAATTACAAAAGGATGAATCAGAATCTTGGCTTCCATTAAAGAATATATATTACTTCATAGGTATTCCTCACCCCCCCAAAAAAAATGGAAAAAAGAAAGCCAGGGGAAAAATATGATGACAAGAGAGAATGACACCAAAACTTTAAATAAATGCAGCCCTGGCCAGGTGGCTCAGTTGGTTGGCACATTGTCCCATGCACCAAAGGTTACAGGTTCGATCCCCAGTTGGGACATGTACAGAAGGAAAATTGATAGATGTGTCTCTCTCTCCCTCTCCCTTCCTCTCTAAAAATCAATAAACATATCATCAGGTGAGGATTAAAAAAAACAATAAATACAAAAATTGTGTCTAAAAAATCTCCTGAATTTTACTCTAAAGCTATGCCTTCCAAAAGCCTGAGGGCTTATTACGTCAGCATCACCTGGATATTGATAAAGACACACATCCCCAGGCCCTACCCTCTGCCAAATGAATCCAAATCTCTAGGAGTCAAATGTGAGCATTCATAGTTACTACACTCCCCAGGTGATTCTGATGCCTGATCAGCCTTGGGAACTAATGCTAAACTGTTGGAATTTTGAAATACATCTTCGTTTTCTTTTATCTCACTGATCAAGGTCAGCTTCCTTCAGGAAGCTTTCTGTGATTTCTTTTACCTACTAGCAAAATTTCTGTGTTTCCTTTTATCTGCTAATCCCTTGTCTTAATATGACATGTAATCAGAGTGTGTTGTTTTATAGAACCGTGACATTGAGTTGGTACTTCATTTATATGTGGGGTTGGCCAAAAAGTCTGTTTGTTTTTTCCTTAAAATAAAAGGTGCAGTTTTCATTTTTACCAATAGCTTTATTGATTGGGATATTTTGAGTATGTTGGCTATCTCCTATGTGATATAATGTTGACTGTTCTCAATTAATGTATTGATTTGATCACTATCAACTTCAACTGGTCTACCCAAACATGGAGCATCGTCCAGTGAGAAATCTCCAGCACGAAACTTCACAAACCACTTTTGACACATTCAATCAGTCACAGCATCTTCTCCATACACTACACAAATCTTTTTTTGCATTTCAGTTGCATTTTTACCTTACTTGAAATAATAAAGCATAGTATGCCAAAAACATAGCATATTTTGTTCCATCTTCAATATTCAAATGGTTACACAAAAATTCACCAATTTTGATAAGTTTTTTTAAATGCACACTGATGTGACAGCTGTCACAATACAATCTAACAAAATTGTTTTGAATGAAGTTAAACACAACTAAGTGCTACTAGAGCCATCTTACAGAAAAAATCAAATGAACTTTTTGGCCAACCCAAGAGTTATATAACAAGAAACATTTCTGGGAAGAGACTCAAGAAACTTCACAATGACACCTCTTTAGTATGGGACTGTGGAAATGAATTGGAAAATAATTTATATTTCCTTTTCTATAGTCTCTGTATTTTTTAATTTCTTACTTTGAGTTTTATAACAAAAAATTCAAATGCATAAAAATAGTACAGTTTTGCTGTAAAGTACAAGTATAAGAATTACTTTCAGAGTTTTATTTTAAGAATATTTCTTACCTGAGGGGCATTTTTAGGTGTTAGAAATGCATTTGTGTTCCCCGGTTGATTATATTAGTGCATGACAGCTGTCACACATGGAGTCACCGACTCCAGGGCATTTGAGGACAGGCAGTTATGGCTTTCATCTGGAAGAGCAATACTCTTTAAGAAAGAGTAAGTGGCCCTGGCCAGGCAGCTCAGTTGTTTAGAGCATCGTCCCCTCATGGCAAAGTGGTAGGTTCAACCCCTGGTCAAGGTACGAACAAGAATCAAGCAATGAATGCATGAGTAAGTATAAAAACAAATCAATGCTTCTCACTCTCTCTTTCTCTCTCAAATGAAAAAATTAAAAAAAAATTTTTTTAAAGAAAGAGTAACCAATTTGACCAAGTTTGGTTCCACCATCCGAATCTGAAGAACCATAAAACAGGTGTAACACAGCCTTTGCCTTTGACTTTCCCACAATAACGTTGTGTTCCCACGGCCCACGTGCCTCAGAAGTAAAATACATGAGCGTAGGAACTGCATGTAGTTACACATACATAACATATAGAACCACATATTAATAGAGGGATTAGTGTCAGTTATGACCTCATTGTCATTTACTTTACCCACAATTACAGAACTCTCCTACCAGTTCACTGGTGTATTGCTCAGGCTAAGGGTGAAATTACTCTGATTTTCTAAACACATGTCAACCAGAGGTCAGGTTAGGTGGCCAGTGTGTAGGTAGGTGATAGAAAAAGGCAACAATAGAGAATGAAATTTACCCCATATTATCTGGGACTCAGATGGAAATACCATAGGTAATTAGGAATTTAATATTATCAAACCAAACATCTCAGCCTAAATTTGATGTTTACATGTTATTATGCAGTGTTTCATGATAGGAAAAATTTTATTTGAAAATGTGGTTAATTACTCAGAAAAAACATTCATGAAAATAAAACAGAAAGCATACTAACAATAACTCCAAAAATATATACATATAGAAAGAAAGCCACAGGACTCAATGAACCTGTACGAAATCCTGAGAAATTAAACATTTAATGCATCAATCCTCTGCTCAAGCTCCCAGTGTGTGCGTTATTTGGTGTGGAGGTCTGACGAAGTCCACCGTGCCACACGCTCTACCAGACACTAAGGACATTGCAGGGGCCATGCCGGGCCTGCCTCTGAGAGCTGTGTCTCTTGTCACTAGTAAGTTCGTATTGGGCGATGTTCTGGCTTGCTGCAAGTATTTTTTAAGGAAGGGCCCAGGTCTCACTCATATTTGTTTACTGCGTCTAGCACAGTAATCAATTTTAATTGTGGCAAAAATTTAAACGGTAATTTTCTCTCCAAAATAACATCAGGGGAGTAAAGACAAAAATGAGATTAGATGAAAAAGAATTAGAATTGTTGGACTGAGAAAGGTGCTAACATCCCCTGATGGCCCTTCCCACGCCAAACTTCGTTCCAGGGAGTTTGAATGCAATCCTATGTCTAATCTGCACCCTATTCCTGATTTGGTGTCCACGAACTCCTGGCCCTCCAGCAGTACATATAGCGCTACCCTTGTCTGCATAGTGCTTTCAACTTTATGGAAAGATCTCACACCCTTAAACTGATGTGACCCTCTGCATTAGGAGGAAGAATAGTGCTAGGAAGGTGCTTCATTTCCTTGAGGACGAGAGTGAGTTTTCCCAGGACCTTGGGAAAGAATCCCAGCCTAAGGGATTACGCACTTGAAGAAAGGAAGCTGTGGAGTCTGAAAGAAGCTGATCTGAGAGAAGACAGTGACACACCAGAGAAAACATCCGACAGAGGTGGAAGCCAAATCCCGAAACGGATAGCCACACACTGTGAGTTAGCGCGTTTCCAGCAGGGGTGTAGGCCCAAGCTGGGCCTCGTACACCTGGTCAGCTGGACCTTCTCTCTGGTAAAGATCAATGACTCTGGCTAGTATCGCTTCTTTATTCTGATTCTGTTCTCTCTAAACAAGTAGTTAAGGCACAAACAAAGGACATTGATTGCTACGTTCTCAGCGCTGTGCTAGATAATTTTAAAGCTTCATATTTTTACTTCTCTCCCAACACAACAAAGGAGCCATCATTGCCCCCAGGTTACATGTGGGAATCAGAAACCTACAGAGAGGTTAAGCTGTTGTACAAACCTGGTTACATAGCATGTAGGAGAGCTAGGATTCAAACCTGTGTGTGTCTGATGCTCTGGCCCAACTCTCTTTCCAACCTCAGATGGTGGATACAGAGGAAATCACTCTCAGCCCTACTATGCTCTTTAACCATCCTACCCGATGGTAGGATGTTGGGAACTTCTGTCAAAACTGGCTGAGGCACTGGCCAGGTAGCTCAGTTGGTTAGAGTGTCGTCCCGATGCACCAAGTTTTCGGGTATGATCCTCTGTCAGGGCACATACAAGAATGCATAAATAAGTAGAACAACAAATAAATGTTTCTCTCTCAAAGTCAATTAAAAAAAACTGGCCAACCACTATCTAGGATTACATTATAGAGCACGTATTGTTTAAAGGCAGAAACCCCATTTGCCTTTTGAAGACAACAAGCTCTGTAGTGAAGGGACAAGAGGGTGATGCCCCCCTTGACATCCATCTCTCCTTCTCTTGGTAATTACCCTGGTTTTTGTTGGGTATTAACACCAACCCTGCCCAGCCCAAGCACTTGAAGCTGACTTTACCTCTGGCCTTGGGAGGAGGATATGTGATTCAGGCTAGTGCAACCCTATTCTCTGGCCCCATTGTGGATTTTATATATATATAAAAATAAATATACATATATATATATATGTATACATACCCATATACATATATACATATACATATATACCCACATTTTCTTTTTCTTCTTCCACATTTTCTTTAAAGATTTTATTTCTTTTTAGAGAGAGGGGAAGAAAGGGAGAGAGAAAGAGAGGAAGATGGAGAAACATAGATACATGAGACAAACATTGATCAGCTGCCTCATGCACAGGCCCT